>PNEQ01001359.1:0-19200 GCA_003012365.1 Medauroidea extradentata
TATATATATATATATATATATATATATATATATATATATATATATATATATATATATATATATATATATATATATATATATATATATATATATATATCGGTGTGTGCGTAGGTGTGTTTGTGTGTGGTCGACTAGTTCAAAACCATGCAAGAAGTTTATGAAATGACATCTGAAGAGGCGATAACACATTTAATAGCGACAATTTTTCATTGTAATCTGCTTTCCTGTGACTTTGCTTACTGTGCATATCATGTTTCCTTAAATTCGCTATTTTCGGCTCGCATATTCTAGTTACTTAATTGACAAGACTTTTGTGAATTTTGTTCATATTTTGGTAATATTTTGAAATCTACGGCCATTATTTATATTTATGATAGAAAGACATCTCAACATTACGGGTACATTACTTAGTAAGATGCTTTATTATTTTGTATATTCCGGTTATCATACGTCATTATTCTATATTCCTAGATGTACGTAACGATTTAAACCTTCAGGGGCAATTCGCACACACATTAAGGAAAGTAGGCTTGTCAGTTATGCTGGTAACTTCTTGTTTTAAATTAAGGTGCTTGGGGGAGGGCATCGCTTCCCCTCACCCCTTCCAGGATCACCGCTGTGCTGGCATACAAGAGGCGTTTACAGATACTACTTTGGATCCACTCGATAGCGAGTAAATCGTTCGGAAACGTCATGCGATAAATATCTACCGGCCTACAAGATCTCAAAATGTTCAACTCGATCTCGCTGCCAGATCCACGTAGATCTTCCCTGCTCGGGAGCAGGGTAGCTCAGCCAGCAGACGATACAAAGAAAAACGCGCGTAAAAAAGTAAACAGACTCCCGCATGTGTAAACAATAGAAAATATGTTGTAAGGCGGTTCGAATGCATATTCACGGTAAAAAAAAGTAGGTCCGTAGTATTTTTTTAAACAAGAAGTCTGGAGCAATTTATTGCGTAGAAATGTCGCCAGAGTACGTAATTCAGGTATGGAATAAGCTATTATTACTAGTACGTAGTTTTAATGCTAAATACGTATATTATACCAGTACAAAATTATATTCTGCACAGTTTTAACCGGTCTAATAGCATAGAGGTCTGCCAGATCGGCGACTGAAACTATCGCTTCTGCAGATTTTGCCATATTTTTTTAGAAGGCCGCCTAGATACTACTCTATAGATTAATGACCTCTCGTTAAACATCCAACGACTGAGTAGATCCAATCACGTGACCAATGCTATCCAGTAGGATTATACCTATTTTGTTTCCGTACGCGCCTATAGACAAACTGCAAAATGAGCAAAACTATGTACCTAAAATATAAAATTAAGCTATTTTGCAGTAAGCAACCAATTAACACCCTTTAAAAATTGAAAGGGTAATATATACATATAATTCATATAGATGTATGTATGTATGTGTGTGTTCAGGAACATCATATATACAGGTACACACGCAGTGAGGTGATTCCTTACGAAAAATAAAGTAGAAATCATACAAGACACTTAGTACCTTGGTTTAATATTTAGGGAGTAAAGCTTCTTTAAATACTGAGTTTTAAAACCGTATGTTATTAAAATATCGGACACCGAAATATATAAAACGACAATACTCTAAATATTGGTTAATGCAATTAGGGTCATCAATCCTACACCAATGAGTGAGTGAGAGAGATTTTGGTCAGTGCTTAACATCGAGGTATTTAGTGCGGGAAGTTGAGACGGTAGATCTCCGAGAAAACCCGCCGACCAGCGACTTAGTCCGGTACGATTCCCACATGCGAAAATCTGGGGCCCGTCCCCGCCGGGAATCGATTCCAGATCGCCTTGGTTGGGAGGCGAATGGTCTAACCATCTCCGCCCCACATACATCAAATTCTTATACTTTCAACGATTACTAAAATAACAGGGGTGTCAACCCTCTAATTGGATGCAACTTTTGTACCGTTGCGATATTGGAACACATGAAGATATTTTATTGATTAATGTGAGTTTGTAACGAAAATTGTCTAGGAGACATAGTTGTTAAAATGCACGCGAAGCTTTGGCTGCAGCGATAGGGTGCCAGGAGAGCATAGGCACTGTGTACATGTGCCATGATGTGCTCACTGCACAGGTAATGGTGGACAATCACTGTAAACAACATTATCCACACTTCAATGAGTTCACGATACTGTCTTTATAGGTAAAAATGTCGTGAGATGATTCTCTCTCCAAAATGAGGTACAAAACATTACTTACGAACAATGTCGTACAGTAACTCGTAAGGGAGATACCCACCCTTACAAATCAACGTTTAAAAATGTTTTAACTGAAAATAATAAAACTTACTGGGTATTAACGAAAGATTCTGTAAACGATGTTGTTACTATACGTTGATCTAAAGTTGATGCCAGGGGCGTCATTTCAGGTTTTTCCAGGGGGGGGGGGGCAGATTTTGTTTTCTGATGACAGTGACCTCGTTGCATCTTTTTTTTTAACCATGTATAAATTAGATACTTTAATAATAAAACTTCAGTTTTATGTCCTTAAGTTAGAATTATTTTCATTTAAAAATACAAAAACTATATTTATACACATAAAATTCCAAATCCAGGGGGGGGCATTTGCCCCCCCCCCCTGTAGCCCCAAATGACGCCCCTGGTTGATGCACAACTATTGGGGAGAACAATTACTCTCTACAATGAGAACGTAAAAGAGGCGGTATCTACCAATGTGTGTGTAACACTCGGGGGATTTTATTGCTTTCAAAGATGTAATACACAAACGTAATAAACTTCACCTTCATGGAACACTTAAAAACGACTTTAGGCAAAACGAATTTAGGCAAAATGACTTTTAGGCAAAACGACTTTAAGCAAAAACTATTTTTTAAGATTTTAGCACACAAGTTTACATTTTACGCGAAATGACTTTAGGCAAAATGATTGGATACAAAATTATTTTGAGGCAAAACGAATTTTTTTTAGATATAGTAGAGGAACTAATATTTTAAGTAAAACAACTTTAGGCAAAACGACTTTTAAGGGAAATGAATTTATGCAAAACAATTTTAGACGAAACGAATTTAGGCAAAATTATTTTAGTCAAAATGACCTTTAGGCGAAACGAAGGTAGAAAATCACGTTTAGGCAATTTTTTTTCCTAACCTACCCTAACTACTGTGTTATGTTGGAGGCCCGGGGAAGGAGCGGGACTAAGTGCGTCTCAGGGCTGAGCCCCATACGCCTACAAGGGGGAAGTTTCATGCAGAGGAGGCATGCATCGCGGCAGAGAGGGATTGGGCAGACATGGCCGCAATTGGGGCCATGTCTACCTCCCTAAGTGTACCTATAGCTACCATAATCTAAGAAGATAGAAGGAAAAATCGGCATAGTCCCGTAAATACCCTCTCGACAGAATAGGAGTTTAACCACTCAGCAGTTACATGCATTAAAAATAAAAATGGCACTGGAAAAGTAGGAAGGTCCAGTTTGTTAGTAGAGTTGTGAAGTAAGAGTATGGAAGGGGGGGGGCTGTCTTTATTTTCTTTAATTTCCTTTAATTTCATTTAAAGAGGGTGCTGGTTTTAATCAGGGCACTGTGGGTAAACACAATACCCTGGTGGAGGACGACCCCTCCCGTATCTCCAGTAGATACCTGAAACTCAAGTTTAGGCAAAACGACGTGTCTCATATGACCAGCCTTGCAACGTGGGTTGCGTACCTGGCAGGCAACAAAGTGCACTCTCGCATGATAATCCTCTCAAACAGTTCGCACTGAAGTGTCCCATGAAGGTGAAGTGTATTATGTTTGTGTATTACATCTTTGAAAAGCTATAAAATTTCACGAATGTTACACAAACATTGGTAGGTACCAGGTTTTATAACTTTCAGTTAAAACATTTTTTAACGTCTATTTGTAAGTGTAGGTATCTCACTTACGAGTTACTGTATATGACGTTATTCGTAAGTAATATTTTGTACCTCATTTTGGAGAGAGAATCATCTCACGACGTTTGTACCTATAGAGACGGTACCGTGATCTTATTGAAGTGTGGATAATGTTGTTTACAATGATTGTCCACCATAACCTGTGCAGTGAGCACATCATGGCACATGTACACAGTGCCTATGCTCTCCTGGCAGTCTATCGCTGAAGCCAAAGCTTCGCGGGGATTTTTAACAACTATGTCTCCTAGACAGTTGCAATAAGAGACCGTTTAGTTACAAGGTTCACATTACTCAATAAAACATCTTCATATGTTCCAATATCCCGACTGTATGTACAAAAGTTGAACTAAATTAGAGGATGGCCACCACTGTTATTTTAGCAACGGTTGAATGTATCAACCAGCATTTGGAGTATTGTCGTTCTACATAGATTGGTATCCGATATTCACATGTTTCAATAACATACGGTTTTAAAACTCGGTTTTGAAAGGCTCACTACTTCCTAAATATTATACCTAATTACTAAGATGTCCTCCTGTATGTTTTCTACTTTATTATTCATAAGGAATCACCTCACTGCGTGTAGTTCAGGAATATCCTGAATGTGTGTGTGTGTGTGTATGAATACGTTTCTGATACTTTTTAACTATATATGTATACACATACAATTTAAAATGCCAGAAATTTGCCCTCTTGTATAGTGTAACTGGCGAAAAAGTAAATAATATGGCACAATAAATTGTTTTCAAATGACCGTTACTACCACTGAAAGTAGTGATATCTCAGTACAGTAACATATTTTTCGTACATTATTTTCTTTAAATGCTTGTTATCATCGGATCAAATAGGCAAAAAGATCATTATTCTTCAGTCAAGATGTACATAGTCGCGATATATTTCAAATCCGGCTTTCTGCCTTCACAGCTGTTCAAGATAGGTTTTTATTTTCTCTTAAGATACAATTTTAGAGGTATGTCGGATTTTATTGACCAAGGAAACTACAATAGTTATAGCGATTTGGGATAAAGTGAGATCTCAAAAAAGCCCTGCTATGTTATTTTTTCAGCCAATTTGTATCTTTCTACGCGTAACAGTTGACGCCGGGAAATGTCTAACCTCTTTGGACGCGTCTCTTAATGTTTGCGGGTGTTAATTAGAATGTGCAGTCAATGTGAACTATACAGTTTAATAAAAATAGTTAAGTAATTATATAAAATATAACTATGTCGAATTCAGTTAATTTTATTTCAGTATTGTCGTTAAATTGGAAAATATTCGGAACTGTATTGCGTAACTTCGCTGCCAACCATACAAGCAGTAATGCAACTATAGTTAATTAATGTTCATTGTATGAAGTAACGGCTAGTGATATTATTCCAAGGTTAAATTTTTAGTGCTCTCTTTATCCTGAACGACATATAGCAAAGTTTTTTTTGATCGAAAGAATATTGACTAGGAGTTACATTTGAGAAGTTAATAATTTTCAAACAACTCTTATGGAAATTATTGGTTATGTTAAATAATGATAAAAAATTGTCTGTTGGACTGATAATTAAGGAGAGGACATTCAACGTTCAAACTTGTTTATGAACAGTCACGCACGACATAAATTGGAAACTTAAAAGTGTTTAAACTGAATATGAAACGAGAAGAAAATACTTGATAGTTGAGATTTGAAAACGGTGCCTACGCCATATGCAATTTGTCGTACGTGTAAGATCGCACAGCCGAGTTCTCCAGGCGTCATGTGTTCCAACTTGGAACATAACTGGATTAGTACCGAGACCTTCACAGCTGAAAACTTTGTGGGCGTTTTACAAGAATATATATATATATATATATATATATATATATATATAGACACACATAAAATATCCATCCTCAAACTTACGTCAGCGTGATGCTAACAACGTTGTATTCAATACAATGATGTTAGTTTCATTATGGTGAGATGTATTAATATTAAAGCGCCCTTATGGCCGTGTGTTTGTATAAGGCACGGCACCAAAGACGATGTAGACCGGCTCTCATCTGGTGCTGTGTTTCTCAAGTGCTTTCACACGAATCCTTCGAGTTGTTTACAGATATAACAGGTTGAAGAAGTTCTTTTAAGAAATTTTGAGGGACTCGGAACTGATTATTCTAATAGACGCGATGCATTGAAACTACCTTTTAAATAGCGTTTGAAGTGTATTTATTAATTTGACTAACAATGACACAATTGGGCACATGTAGAGTAGTTTCGTAAAAAAAAAAAAACATTTACGAACACACTGCAACGCATTTTAAGAGTGTGGTAGGTGGCGCCCTTGAACAATTGAGGGGTTGGTGCAACAAACAGTCAAGTACAGTTTGTGAAAATTTTTCAGAAGCGAAAAATGTTTTGCAGTCGATCTTATTAGTATATAGTTATACATTTAGCATTGTTGGAAAGCAAGTGCATAAAACCAAGGATTGGCATAACAATCATATTTTTGATATTAAAGATAATATAAAAAAAATCATATAAATAATACAAAAAGTGAACATATAACTGTATGTTGCTCTGAACAAATTAAATGTCCTTTCATAAATGTATATGATATTGGAAGAGTAGTTTATATTATGTAATAGTAAATTGTATACAAGTATAACCACCTGATTACATAGTTATCAATTATTTGCAGTCATTCTTGTTTATACTAGCTTACACTACTTACTTCTTTAAGCAGGTTACAAAAACAATGGTGAAAGCCGCACGACACATGTTATTTCCAGCAATATACATTGCATGTCGTGCTGTACTACTGTTTGTCATTGTTTATACCAGTAATATAAAAAAACTATTCACTTATAATCATGGTATGTCCATATAACTGAGAAACTGTAACAATCTATATATATATATATATATATATATATATATATATATATATATATATATAAATGAAAGCTGACTGATTGACTGACTGACTGACATATCAAACTGCAGCCCAAACCACTGGACCTAGAATCGTGAAATTTTTGTGGGGGTTCCCTTCAGGTCGTAGGCGAGCACTAAAAAGGGATTTTTCGAAATTCGACCTCTAAGGGGGTGAAAAGGGATGAAATGTGTTCCCGAAGAAACGTCGATAGATATCGAACCCGACGGCCAATCATCGTGATTTTTACTTTAATAGGACACTCGTAAAAATGCATATTAGCCAATTTAAGGATTTTTCGAAGTTCAACTTTTAAGGGTCTGAAAAGACCTTAAATGTGTTTCCAATCAACTATTGATATCTATCGAACCCTTCGGGATAGAGAGTTGATATTCACTTCAAAATATTGCTTACGTAAATACCCAAAAAGCAGTTTTAGATTTTTTTTGAAATTCGACCCCCAGGCAGTAAAAAGGGGCAAAATGTGTTTTTAATGAATCGTCTTTATCTTTGAAACACAATTGGCTATCGTCGTGATTTTAACTTTAATTGGTTAATTTTACAAAGGTCTATGACAGGACTCAAAATCGTTTCGAAATTCTTTATTTAAAGGGGTGAAAATACGTGAAATGTGTTTTCGATTATCCTTCCATATCTATCGAATCAATCGAGATATCGAAGTACTCTTTGCTTTAAATTGGTGCTTTTGTAAGTATCCCAAGTACCATTAAAAATATATTTTCCGAATTCGGCCCTAAACTGGTTAAAAATGGGGTAATATGAGTTTTCGACTCACATTCGATATACATTGATCCCATAGTTTTTTATATAGCGACGTGATTTTTGTTTAGGATTGATGCTTACTCAAATACCTAAAAAGCAATTTCAGGAATTTTCGAAATTCGCCACCTAAGGACGTGAAAAGGGGTGAAAAGTGGTGAAAAACGTTTTCAATTAATCGTCGATATATCTTGAACCCAGCGTGCTAATGTTGTGTTTTTTACGTCCACGAGATACCAATAAAGTATTCTAAAACGTGATTAAAGGGTTTTTCGAAATTTACTCTCTTAAGTGGTGAAAAGACCTTGAACATGTTTTAGATAAATCCTCGATACCTATCGAACCTGTCGAGATATACAATTAATTTTTGCTTCAGGATGATGATTACAGAAATTATCGCAAAACTGTTTTCAGATTTTTCGAAATTCGATTTCTCAATACTGTGCAGGGGTAATATGTGTTTTTTTTTTTTAGTGAAAGATCGATTTTAATTCAACGGGCTAGCGATGTGATTTACATTTCAGTTGGATACTTATACAAATGTCTAAGATTTAAATTTAAAATATTTCGAAATTCGACACCCAAAAGGGTGAAAAAACACAAAATTTGTTTTCCATCAACCCACGATATCTATCTAACCAGTAGCGATATTGAGGTGTTGTTCGCGTCAGAGTGATGTTTACGTAAATATTTAAAATAATATGTATGTTTTTTTTATTGGTAAGAAACGTAATTATTAATAATAAAACTAATTTGGTCAATAATCAAGGCAGACGATCCGAAAAGCAGGAACGAGCAGCGAGAAACAACTCATACAGGAGTTTCACTACAGTAACCTGTCGAGACGTGGTGTTGTACAACCTCTATGAGCCCAGGCTACAGATATTTTATTTATTTATTTTTTCAATAAATTTTATTTTCATGAATTATTTCGACGTTACGTGACGCAGTTGTTTGTCTCTCAGGTCTAAATTCCGGGAGGTTCTGGGCTCGAATTCCGTTAAAATCTGCGTGCAAACGTTCAATTCTGACACACAAAAACTACAAGGCAGATCGAATTAGTGCAATTTACATGTAGTCTTTAAAAGGGGTAAAATTGCAGTTCGATTTCCACTTAGGTTCCTCTACAATATCAGCTGACATATCGTCGGTATACTGCCAAAAGTGAATGAGTCATAAATGCTATTTCGCTTAAAAACAGTATTAAATTGTAGATATTAACAAAAATGTGGTATGTTACTATACTGTGACACAACAGTACGAAACGACGAATAGACTTTAAACTTGGGCAATTGTTCGTGAACAACACATACATACTCCTACCAATTTTTATAATTTTATCTCATTTTGACATTGACACTTTCGGCAGTAAACCGACGATATACCATCTGACTAATCTCAGGTTTGGGGCACCAAATACGTTTCCGCGAAACCTTAACCCTCTGAAACTTTGTAATGTGAATTAAGTTAAAGTGAATATTTTGACAATATATAATTGAGGGCACCGTCACCAATGGTTGTGCACAGGGTAAACAGATGTTTCTCATTCGATTAACCTCTTACCTTAGGTGTCTGTAATTACCACACAACGTCAAATTGGCAGGGTTATAAATAAGGCCCAGGCGAAGTCGCTGTTAGTGGCAGGGACAAACTTAAGACTGCTTTTCGCGTGGACAGCTATAGCTACTTATCCTGCTGCAGAATTAGTTCAACTAGCCGCTTGGACATTCTAACACTTGATGACTGAAGTACCAATCTTGTGTACAAAGAGTTTTTTCAATTAAAGTAAATGTTATCAGTTACGAATAATACTCGCGAGCAAAGCCGCGGGGGACTGCTAGTTGAATATATAGAGGTATAGAAGTCGCAAGGAATACGATTTATTCTGCACTGTTTCTTCGCCGGAGTTCGGCTAGTTGTTAGCTCCTCCGCTAGGATGCACTACGGTTGCCGCCACCCCTCTCCCCCCTCGCCATGATTCCAGTCTTTTCCCTCTCCCCTAGCTCATGCGGATCCCTCCTCCTTTCCAGACCGAACTCGTCTTCCCCCCCCCCCCAACCGTGGGCAAGCTATCACAATTCTCCACTCTTCTCATGTCTCCTCCCTTTGCAGAGGCATGTTGGTCAGCAGCCACACTTCTCGAAACGAAACATTTCAGTTGTACTAATACCGGTTACGTGCGCCAAAGGTTATCTTAGCGTACGCCTCTATGTGTGTATAAACATTTTCAAAGTTGCTCTAAACATTTAAATCATACTTAATCTTATATATGCCGTGAAAAAAAAAAAAAAAAAAAAAAAAAAAAAAATATATATATATATATATATATATATATATATATATATATATATATATATATATATATATATATATATCACGGTAAACGAGACAACCAAAGTGACACTACTTTTCCGAGATACTTTAACTTCACAAATGTTAAACAAGGATAAATTGGAACACATTTGATAATTAAATGTAACACATTGTATGTATTAATAGTCTATAGTTTTCCGAACCTTGCATCAACAATGAAGGTTTATTTATAACATTGATTCCCCACACACAACTCTCATAAATAAGTACGTAATTTACAGCAACATCCAAACCGAGCAAGGTAAACCAGTGGCAAAACTCAGCGATTGCTTTGAAAAAACCCTGGTTCTTATACCAACCAGGCCATTCTATTTTAAGTTTTCCACAGTTTTCTGAAATCCGGTGTATGTGAATGCCTTAACATAGTTCACTCCCTAATCAAAGTTGTATGATTTTAATATTTAATGCCTCCATCGCTTCCTTACTCCTCCTTCAAGAACAAAATATTATAAATTATTTATTACACCAAATACAGATTTCCCCATATTGATTCAAAAAATCTCTGTGGATTTCCTTCAATAAAAAAAATTTGAATAACTGAAATAAAGTAGTAAAAATTATAATCAAGATGTACTTATGATTTAATAACTGTTGTGTAACAAATTATGAGTATTTATTCATTGGAATAATGTATTTATCACACTATTTATGACTAAGTTCTAACCAAAAATTCTTTTTCAAATCAGACAGTCATAAGTTGTTCAAAATATGACCCATTAACTATATCAGTAAACACTCCCTATAATAAACTGTAATATAGGAGATTATAGTCATTTTATATTTTAATAGTAAGAAATATTGAAAGTCGGCAAAATTAGGCTTTGATAATTACAGAAAAACGAAGATTTGCGAAATATGACACACAAACAGTAGGCTATTTTTTAAACGTGTAAAATAATTTGAAATATGTAACGGTTTACTGTACAACTTGAATAGCTTGTCAAATATCTTTGTACTATTATATACGTAAAAAAAAAAAAACAAATATGCTCATTAAAAGCTTTCGTTACAATAAAACATTATATAATAAAAACTAAGCAGTCGTGAGTAGATGGATGGTTAAAGATGGTTTGAACTACTACTATAAGAGTCAAAATTCATATAAATTTTCAACATAGTGATTTTATCTTCAGTAGAATGCACAATAAATAGCCAAAGACAATGGTATTATTTATCTTCGTAAATCATTATATAGCAATGCAACTTACTGCAACATAAAATATAACGTAATGGGCAGTAGTGTTGTACATACAGACAATATTGCAGAAAAGAAAGTAAATTAAACTAAAACGAACCATTTAATAAAGCTCACGAATCAAATTGCATTTAAATATTATAGTAACAATCAAAGTAATCTACTTGCAATTATGCATTTTAATAAATATGTATTGTAACATAATCAGTATAAGAAGACCTCGAAACGTATTTTGAAATATTATAATAAATAACAATGTAGTTGAAATAATCAAGTTGAACATTAACATATCAGTACGTTGCATTTTCATAGAATTTTCTTTAACCCTATGCAGTAAAATTTATTAACAATAAAATAGTTCAGGATTTATATCAATATCTAAATCAGACCCACATTAAGCAGAAAACCCGTATAAAATGTCTATAAAACATTTCCAAACATATTGTAAACCTCTTTTTAAAGGTTTTATTGTCCCAGTCCATTGGATATGATACTAATATGTAAGCTAAACGAGTGCAAGTAAACTTCTATTCCATTCTACTAATATTTATGTTATTTTTTATTGTAATATGACGTATATTTATGCTTTTAGAGCTGTATCGAACACAAACCGTACGTAAAACTAAAAACCAGGAACATGGTTTATTTTCTGGTAAGAGCTACTGTTATTTAACTTTTTATGTTTAGGATGTTCCTTCGCGTCACTGTTTTTTCGTTTTGAATCCCGAATTTGTCTCGACATCAATTTCACTTGGTAATGCAAACGACATCGTACCAGAGTCCGCAGCATGCATTCCTCGTGTGCCCTACATGTGTTGAACCATGTAGAAAAATACGTATTTGTTTGTTGTTTGATACGCGCCTCTATTAAGGAAGACATTTTACTTTCGTATCAAAATGTTTCTTAGCTGTTCAAGAATACTTGTAACTAAAGCTGGTAATGTTTCTGAGCACGTTTGATACTGATTCAGATGAATTCTGCATTCAGACGACGACCTTTGTTGCTGTGGTCAGTCAGCTCGCTGTAACAGTTTGGGCAGTTGAATGTATCTAGGTATCTTTTAACATTATATCCAGAAAATAGTACACAGCACAATCTTGTATTGTTTCTGTTTCCTCCGTTGTTTAAGGATATACGTAACATACAAAAAATGTGTATTTAGGTACGTATTTAGTACCAACACTTTACTTGCAGGTAACTAGAATAGAAAAGTTATTCAGTTAACGTTTACACTTTTTGTGCACATGATAATTAATAAAATTACTGTTTGAATCTTAAACTCAAATTTTGTATGAAACTATTTTAACCATAATGAGGTGCAGAGGTTTATTTGAAATGCACACGTTTGAATGGCTTTTGATAGCTTAGGCCTAAGGCAGCAGATTATCCATGACCTGATTGGAAGCACTCTGAATACAAACTGTGACACGTATAATGAAACCTGTTTCAGTCAGTGCTTCTAAAACTACGTCGAGCAAAATCGTTAAGGGTGTTCAGTGGGAAAAAACCGTAATTTCATATTTGTATGAAATAGTGGCACTACTCCATACTTGAATCATTTCACCCCTCACCAGAACCTCGATGTTAGGCGCTGAACAAAACCTCTCACCCATAAATACTAATTCAGCTGCAAGAGTAAATCGGCTACAGGTATTTTTATTTTGTCTTCTTTCGTTGAAAATGCAATTGGCTCCGTTTCCTACTAAGATTCAATGTTCGCTCTCGACGTTTAGTTCTCAGCTTTGCTTTTCATGGAGCATTGCCGTCCTGCTGTTATTTTGCATGTTTATTGAAACTGTCGCAATTTACTAATCCCGCAGGCATTTCCGTATTAGAAGTCTTGCTTGTATGACATATCCACACTTTTATCTGGCACGATTTATTCTTCATTTTGTTTGGTATCGCAAGAGATTTGGGACTGTTTCGTGTTCTGTGTTGGAGCACTAGGGGTGCACATACGATGGAAAGCAAAATAATTTTGGGAATTTCATATTTCATTTTTGAACTGATTTGGTTCAAAATGATCTGCACAAATTACGTAGTAGGTCAGGGAAATACCTGGAACATTAGAAGTTTATCATTTCCACTCTTTAAAACCTACTCCAGGCATCTAAAAATATTTTTAAAAACTCTAACTGCCTTACAGTACTATATTTACAATTTTGTATTAATATTTCACAGCTTTTAAAATAACGGAAAATCGGTAAATTAAATCAATAAACTGCTATGCACGAAAATTCCGAGATCAAGTTGTTAGTGAATGATGAGTCAGTGGAATGCTACACAAGTAGTGTTCCTGGGATAATTGTTTTACTGTCAATAAACCTAAACCACAAATATCAACTGTAGGTTTATACTGAGTTCTATTAAGCTTTATTAAACGTTTATCCATAAAATTTTACATATTTATGTATGCAGTTTCAACAGAGTGCACATTTTACGTAGGCAACATTACTTTTTACAACCAAACTGCACCACACGTAATGAATAAATATTTTGATTTTAAATTTAGGCCTTCACTCTAATCGATTGTAAATTCGCAGCATTATTCGGTGCAAACAACTCATTGCTATGTGGTTCATATATGTGATTTTGTAAATTTGCATTATAGCAGGTCATGTTTGTCATACCTTGTGTGAGAACTATAGAAATATTTGTGATAACGAAGCAACTGAGTTAATGAAACCAGATTTAGTACTTTAAAGTAAAATTAATTAATGCATGTTTTAATTAATTTTATGATCTTATATTTTACTTTAGAAATATATTTTATTGTGCATTATTTCGCAACTCAAAATCATTTTATTTGTCTCCCATACGGTCATAGAAGTATAGGTTTGAAGCTGGACATTTGCCTAAATGTTAGTACTAAATTTCTGACCACGCATGAAATTCCTAATATTTTTGTTAAATGCCGACCAACAACAATGGTTTATTCGTGAATTAAAATTTTTGTTCACATGAAACAGCACACAAGCATAAGTAATTTATAACTTTTTTATAGTAATTTACGAAAATTGACACTCAGACTCAAAGGGCTAAAATTTTTCATGAGAGATCGCTTATATCTATGAGTAACCTCATACCAGACTACTTAATTTCTCCGGAAAATTAACGTCATACAATTTGTTGGTGTTATACGTACTCGTGCCGTATTTATTTCAATTAAATTACCACAACTCGCAAAGTGAAGAAGAAAGTACTGAAAATGCCACAGCCTTACAACTGATGGTATTATATATTGTAGGATAAAAAAAAGCTTAAAATGAGAAATCTTGTAGAACCCGTAGAACACCCATTGCAGATATTTACATTTGTTACAAACATTTTTCTTACAAGTAAATTTCACAAGCTCCATTACTAGGTGGCCTGTAGAGGTAGTATATTTGGCTTACAGAACATATTCATGCCGTTACTTATGAAAACAAAATTACCAGCATAGACCTACCAAAGAAAAGGAATTGATTACGTAATATTGCAAAATTTTAATATTAAATTAAATGTCAACATACCGTTATGGAAGAAGCTTTCAAATTAATTAGTGAATTTCGTGTTCACGAAGATAAATTAATACAGAATTGCCCTTCCCCCCTCCAAATAAAATAAAAGGAAATTAAGTTTCAACCCATTAAATTTGAGAGGACCATCGAGCTAGAAATTAGATAGCTTAGCAATCCTGAATGCAACTAAAAATCACTACATTCCACTACATTCAATTTTTTAAAAATATAACTGTCTAACAAACTGTATTACGAATTTCTGTTGGTCGAATTTTATGTCACTGAATTTACGCATTGTTTTCTCGTGGGGGTTGAAAAATTTGGCCCACTAGTATAAACTCAACGTAACGCTTCAATGGTTAATATTTACACCAAAGTGATATTTGTATGCGTGTGAACTAAAAAGGACCAAAAGGCTTCACTGGGAAACGAAACATTGATGTCTTTGTACCAATGTTCCTCGCGTTAGAACAACCCCTATACGAACACTATTAACCTGCTGTTCTTTGACATAGTAACTCACATTTCTTCAACACAAAAAATAAATAACTTGCGATCAACGCATTGGACAACTACAATAAACAAGACATATTTGCCGTCTATGTCAGGTCTTCAAAAGTGATGAGCTGTGTTGAAGCTCAGTAACAGGTTCTGTTGGGAATAAGAAACACGTCGCTAAGGGGATGGGTACGAGAGGGAGGGGGTGACTTGTACCTGCTTCTGTAGGGGAGGAAAGAGTAGTCAGACTGTCCGCTAGGTTTGCTCTATGTAAACAGCTCTGGAACTTTAGCAGGGATAAAGAGGGCCTTAGCTCACCTTAGCTCTCCCTATAATGTAATGTTCGGTACGCCAATTCTTGTATTTAAAATTACTTACGCCGAGCAAGGTAGCCCAGCGGCAAGACGTTGAACTCGAATTCGGGAGGACCCGTGTTTTATTCGTGGCTCCGGCCATTCCGATTAGGTTGTCCGTGGAATGGTTTTTTAACAAATGCAATGGCCGATTTCTCTTACAAATCCTGTTCTTCTCTACAGTTGTAAGAACCAATCTCTAATGATCTTTCTGTCGATTTGGACGAGACGTTAAGTTTATTTATTGACTATACCTACTTTAAATTAATAACTATGTGGTGATCAGGGAATTCAGTAAAAGTGAAAACCTGATTTGATGGCTGTCACTTGTATTTCGGCTTATAATTCACTGCACCGGCTAGATTAAGCCGGTTTTATTTATTGAGTGCAACCGGCGCGCGTAATGACGTTACAACGCGTCGTTCCCCCACTGCACGATAAGTTTATCAGTAAACGTTTATCGCTTCCTAAATAGATTTAAAAAGCGTCGGTGGAAATACAACGTCAGGTAGAAACCGGCTGACCTCAGACCTACCACAACATCGTACACGTGCTCAGTGCTGCGCAGCCCACGAAATATTTCCGTGCCCGCGTCCCGCGTGAACGCAGACTGCCGCGCCATCTGTACGGCGGCAGAAAGAACTGTTCAGTTAGCCAGCACGGGTCGACGGCAGAGAAGAGAATAATTTGAGACGTGTGGCTGAGCGTGTGCTTGTGGTTGCGCGTGAGTGTGTGTGTGCGGTGTGGATTTGTGAAACGATGTGGCGGGTTTTCGTGTTGGCTGCATGCATCCAGGGACTTGTGGCAGTGAACTACACGGTACAGGTGTTCGGAAAATCAAACACAACGGCGGATGTTTCGTTAGCGGATCTGAGGGACGCCCTGAGGGAAGTGATCAAATGCCGGGTGCCGTGCGGTTCGAACGTCAGTAGCTGCGTCAGCGAGGTAAGGCTTCCCAAACTCAAAATAACGTGACGTCAATGGAGACGAGTCGATACTGTCACGTAGGATTAATTTAATACTTATTAGAGTACATTTGAGAGGTTAGGTTTCGCTCTTACGACGCGATTCACTTCATTTCATAATTATTTGTGAAGTAAAGCAATTTATGCATATTCAGACCAAATATTTAATGTGTCGTAAATTAAATGATGTCTTTAATATTTTCTCTTAACGTGTTGATAATCATACATGAGTTAAAAACTAAAACTGAAAACGAAATTAGTCACTGCATGTTTTAACAAGTGTACGTTTAATGTCGTGCCGGTTCCCTACAATCCCTTGTCTTCCTGTTAATTAGGCGAGAAATTTTAAGTATGCAACAACAATAAGTAATCATTTAAATATTTAGGAAGGAACGCCAGTGAAGCTGAGTGTGCAAGTAAGAATGCAGATGTACTCTTTTCTGTTAGTTGTTTTATAGTTTACAGCCTAAAAATTAAAACGTCTCAATATGAGACGTTTAATTTAATTGATTTATCGAAATATTGACAGTACAGAAATATTTTTAGCTGCTTAGGGCTTGCTGATATATCGTAGGAATTAGGTGTAATTGTACACTAACCTCGGATACAAATATAGCTATAGTAACTTGACAGTGGCATGCATAGTTTTTATTTATTTGCTTCAATTATCTCAGTTACAGAAACAGTACATTTCTTGCAGTCTATTTATTCCCAGTAATCCTGGGTTACGTATTCATGTGTTAATGCACTACGCCTATAAATATCACAGCAGTTGATATATTAGGGCATACTGCCCACGTGTATGACACGTGCTCTGGAAAGTTGGCGACCAATTGTAAACCTAACAGTCGGCGCCGTGTGTGTAGCTGTAGGCCTGTACATTTTTGTTACATTTCTTAATCGTTGCACAAGGAGAGATTATTTTTCCCAAGGCGTTTGTGTGGCTTTACTTCACATTGAGAAGGATGCACATCTCGCCTGTCCAATACTGTACAATTCGGTGGGTTACAGTGCTGAGGGTGAAAACACAGAGTGCTTATCGCGGCAGAAGTTGGTTGTTGTTAATTTAATATATACTTATCATACGTTCTCCCCTCTTTCGTTTCCACTTTACTGGACCGAGGAAAGTTGCAGAGTGCCGATTCGAAACGTTTGTGATTTATCTATAAACAAACACTTTATTAACAAAATTTTTCCCGATTTTCCAATCTCCCTAGTGGTTCGAAATTTATATTCACCTATCACTTTTGCAATGCTTTTTAACGGTATTGTTTACGTATGTTTTTTTTTTTCATGAAATATTAACGGATATAAATAAATTGAACGGTACGTACTAAACAGTATGTGTTTATAAATGCCGAAAGTTATACATGTGTCCATTGTGCTAATGTACGAAAAAAAAAAAACACTTCGGGCAAGGACGGAATGTTATTAGGACACCATACGCATTAAAAACACGTCTTCCAACTTAGCTAAAAACTGCCTTTCCAGACTTCCTTACTTCAGAATGTACGAACCGGACGTATGTTAAACTCGGATAGAAACGTGCTCTGAAATTTGCTGCAGACTTTCCACCAATAAACTTAAGTATGTGGTCATCGCTTGAAGTCCCATAGTAACAATGAATCGGCGAGAATCTTTCACGCTATTGCAGCGCTTGTCTCGTGGCATTTTATGCGTGCTTTAAGGTCGCCCTTCCCCTCTGTCACTTCTGAACCGATAATTAGAGCCCACGATTTTTGGTGAAAAGAATTCTGCAACAATTTGTTTCAATGCCTTATGTGCACACGTGCAGCTCTGCTTATTGGTCAGTTATTGGCTGTTTTAAATTCTCAGCGTCTCGGTGTTTTACCCGCAAATCACAGACGCGTGGTGTCGTAGTAACCTTGTTCCTGTTGGCACAAGTCAAATGGGCCACGCCTGTGCAATTATACATTCTGCCAATAATCAAACAGCAGACCTGCAGATGTGAACGTAAGGCATTGAAACAAACTGCTGCAGAATTCTTTTCACCAAAAATCGCGGGCTGTACCGATAATGCACAAAACCGCACAAGGCTAGGCGACGCCCTTAAGGGGCCCGCTTCGTTGCCATAAAATCACACCGTAGCGTGTTTGAAGAAAACGTTTTACACCGAAACTAATACACGTGTGTTCACGCCGTTTGTCTACGAAAAGAACACACACTTCAGACGACTGCCCTTAAGTACTTTCAAGACAACACACGTATTAGAAATCCCCTTTTAGGGCACGTCAAAATGGGTTAAAACGGGGTTTTCAGGCTGTTATAGCGGAAAATATACTAGCCGAATACATGTGAAACCATTTAAGGGTAGTGCATTGGACTTTAGTAAAGTGATTTCGTAAATAAAACAATAGGGTCACCACTTAAAGCCCCATAGGAAATTTGTTTTTTCGCGAAGACTGCACGCCTTAAGCGTAGAGGCAACGCACCGTTGTATGGCCCATACGATGTCGACCTTAGCACCATACCTCACTCACACAAACTAGGGATGTGCGAGTACTCGAAATTTCGAGTACGAGCTCCGAGTTTTAAGAATACTCGACTCGAGATTGAGTTGGATGCCAAGCTCGTTTTTTTCGAGTTTTCTTTGACATTATTGCCTATAAAGTATATTCCCGTAAAGGAAAGTAGGAAACATTACAAAATGCGAGGACATTTTTAATGTTTAAACTTTAAAT
>PNEQ01001359.1:20200-77872 GCA_003012365.1 Medauroidea extradentata
ATTTAAAGTTTAAACATTAAAAATGTCCTCGCATTTTGTAATGTTTCCTACTTTCCTTTACGGGAATATACTTTATAGGCAATAATGTCAAAGAAAACTCGAAAAAAACGAGCTTGGCATCCAACTCAATCTCGAGTCGAGTATTCTTAAAACTCGGAGCTCGTACTCGAAATTTCGAGTACTCGCACATCCCTAACTTTCAGCTAATTCATATCTTTCCGCGCGTAACGACTAATGACGGGAAGTGTCTAACCGCTGTCACTTGATGTTTGCGCGTGTAATATAAATTGTGCAGTTGGTAGGAATCTATACAGTTTGATAAAAAAAACTTTATTACGTATATAAAACACAATTATGTCGATTTCCGTTGCCTTTGTATTAGTACGGTTGTATTTAAATAAGATAATACAAGTAACTATACTGCGTAATTTCGCTGCCAACCACACAAGCAGTATGGCAGCTATAATTAATGTTGAATTATATGCAGTAAAGGTTACTGATATATTTCAAAAGTTAAATTTTTATTACTCACTTTACCCTAAACGGACTATATGGTACTGAATATAGACTATGTAGAAGAGGTGGGTAAATCATATAAATTTACTAGTGCTTAATACGCTCATAAATGTATTGGAATATGAAAACGCTAGTATAGATTTGTAATGAAGTATTTACGTCGATAAAAGAATTAATATTAATTTTTAATTATCTTCTCATTTCCTCTTTTGTGCAGTGTCCTTGAAACATTCCACATTTAAGCATGTTGTTGGTTGTCGGTATTGTCCTTCAAAACAATGCGCAGATGTTCAAAAATGCCCTTGGCTAAATTTTTCAATAGCTGATAATCGATTAAAACAAATATTTCATGGTTACACCTTTTTGTCATGTTTTTTTCTTAAACATCTGTCATATTGACAATATTTTATTGTCTGACATAGCAGCCAGAAATTTGGCTTAGCTTATTTCAACACAAATGTTATCTTAACAGACCTCCTTAAGAGTGCGTAGTAGATAATTAAACGCTGAAAACGTCAATTGATTTCTACGCTTTTTTTCGAAGTCAATATAGATAAAATACTCAATGACGATCCTAGATAATGGTATTTGCTAACTTGATGAGTAAATATTTATCCAGAATTGCTAATTCGTTACGCGTGATCTCTTGCGCCGCAGTTTAATGCACGAGGTTCCGGCGTCAGAGATTGTGTCTCAGAAGTTCGTGACACTGGAAACAATTTTGTTTAAAACACAGTCGATGCATTTAAATAACATATCCTTAGGCGTTCGTCAAGTTTGCTCGTGAATTCCTTAGGAAAATACTACGGTTTGGTTAAACCTGCTTTTCTGTCATGAACAAGCAGAGGAAGTTCACATTTTCCACAAACTGAAGACAGTAAGTTAATTTTTTTAAGTATTTCCTGGTTCTTTCACACTTCCTCGTTGTATTCGCTAGTTTGAAGTACGTATATGCTTCACTCAGTTGTCTAGCAATGTTGATCTTTCTTAACATAGCAAGGTCAATTATATTTTTTAATGTTTCACAGTCTTCATCTTTCCTAATTTTTTTGTTTACGTATTTATTAATTCTAGTTTCTATCCACGTTTTATCGCCACCATACAGAAATAAAGTGTTTTTTCATTGCAACCACACACTTATCGTACACGTCATGATTGGATTCCCTATTATGCATGTTGCCGACTTGTTCAAAGCTGATTTATTATGTAAACAGGAAGAAGTCGTCCTTGATTTTAATTTTGTTTTCCCCGCTCAGTGATAACTGAGATAAGGTAATTTCTTGTAAACCCAGCACACCTAATTCTGTTTGTGTTCATTCAGTTAAATACGAGTAGCCTACATAATATGATATGGAACATACCGTACTGATACAGTTACAATGAAAGTGCTTTATCACGTCTTGAGCAGTAATATAAGTTCAGTGACCCGCCTGATTAACACACACTTAGGTCAATAAAACAAGAATAACCTATGCACACTGGCCTGTCTGAGGGGCTGGAGGTCATGCAGCCCAAGAGGGCGTCCAAATGTTAAGTGATGAGTCTCTCTAGTTATCGAACATTTTAAGTGACCCCTCTCTCGCTTTACCAATCATTTAACCACCACAACCCCTCGCCCAGGACAGCAGTATACGAGTTCGATTGTTGCCACGTGGAGTACTGGCGGGTGTCGTAGGTTGAAATGCCGCCAGGAAGGACCTCAGCACTGTGCGTGGTGGAAGAGAATTTACGTCAACTCCTTGCTAAGACTGACGTTCTAGTGTAGTGATATGGATGTGAGATTTCTGCAGGGGACGGAGATAGATAGTAAAAGTGGAAGATTCCTTGTGTGCATGCGTGAGCAGTGAGCCTAGCGCTGTGATGCGGACACATGTTTAATGTGTATAGTACCAGGGGTGAAGCCAGCTGGAAGGATTTAAGGATTAGACCCCTCACTCACCTTTTAACATAGCCCTGAAGAAGCGAAAAATTAAATGTGTAGATAATAAAACTGGGTAAATATCAAGAATCACTACTCATCGTGTACCGGCCAAACTATTGATTTTGGACATATCGTTTATCAATGAAAAATGTTTCTAGTGACGTTATAAGTAGTCCTACGTACATTTTTTGTTAGGTTAGGTTTTTTAGGTTAGGATGTTTTGTTAGTTTAAGTTAGTTTAGGCTAATTTAGGTTAGTTTATGTTAGATTAGGTTAGTTTATGTTAGATTGGGTTAGTTTATGTTAGATTAAGTTAGATTAGGGTAGTTTAAGTTAGGTTAAGATGAGTTAGTTTAGGCTAAGTTAGGTTTAGTTAAGTTAGGTAACCTAACCTGACCTTAGGTTAGTAAAGTTAGGATACCTAACCTAACTTAACCTAATCAAAACTAACCTAACTTAGCCTAACTAACCCAATTTAGCCTAACTAACCTAACTTGCCTAATCTAATCGAACTTAAACTAACCTAAACTAACAGAAACTAACTTACTAACCTACAAAAACCTAACCTAACAAATTTTTTTACGTAGGACTGCTTAGAACATCACTAGAAACATTTTTCATCAATAAACTATATGTCTAAAAACACTAGTTTGGTCGGTACACAATGAGTAGTGATTCTTGATATTTACCGAGTTTCTTTATAAAAATTCAATTTTCTAGGCAGGGACACCCCTCCACCATACCCAAATCCTAGTTACGCTACTGCGTAGTTCAAGGCAATCGATGAGAAATAATGCTTTAAAACACTAGCAGAGACTGAAAATAGTTTGCCGTAGTTTTGAAAAACTCAAGGAAGGAGTGTATGTAAACCCCCTATACGATGGCACGAACCGCCGTTGGATAAAATGTGTTTTTCGTAATCATCAGGCCTTTGTTCGAGAGGTGTTGTCGCGACGCGGGGCGTCCTTGCACCGACATCCTTCCTCGCCGACGTAGCTAATGTTACAAGGCTCGGAGGCTCAGATTGCTTGCTCGTCGCGTTACAGATGTTTTAGGGACATCCTCATTTCCCGCGTCATCTGCGCGACTCCTTTCTCATACATGTAGTATTCTCGCATTCACTCGAATCGAACAGCCTTCTCGAGGAGGGGGTGGGTTCATGCTTGAATTGCGCAGGTGTAGGTCTAAATTTACAATTCCTAGCTTGGAAATACTGGTTTGTTTAGTAATATTTTTACTAACTAATCCACGCTGTAAAGACTGCCTGAAGGTGGCAGAAATGTACGGATTTATATCATAGCCGTTGCCTATACACTACGCAAAGTAAATTTGTCGTATTTGGATAGTCCTTCTCTGAGAAACATGCTTGGCAGTTGATATTTAAACCTTACTGGATAAACATGGCTTCTGTAAACCTGTTAAAGACAGCGTTCTCGGAAGAGCAATTTTAAAATCTATGTCGTACTGTACAGACTATATGTTTACACCTGAACTCTTCATTTGTGCGGCTGAATTGTGGCTACCATCCGGACATTGCAGTGTTCCTGGGTGGGCGCTAAGAGCTGATATTGCTTTAGAAATAATGACTTTGTGCCCTAAAAACGTGCATACCACAACACGAAAATGTATACTGCAGCATACTTTTTTTTTTTATTTTGTTACGTGTGAGAAACTTCGACCTACTTGTACGCTCTGCTCAAACTGAAGTTCCTATTGTGTAGAGCGAATATCAGCAGCGAAATTCACCGCTCAATCTATAAATCGGCAATGGACTAAGCGAGCTTGGGCGTCCAGTATTGCCAATCCTCCCTTAGTACTGGTTTTCCCCTGCCAATGCTAATAAAGTAATGGACTCGGCGAGTTATGGGCAACTTTGATGGCGCCTAGTATTGTTTGTTCTCAAACATTCTGTACGAAGAATTTGACAATAGGCCTATCCACGTTAATATTCATCGCACATATTATTACAGATGCTATTCACGTTATGTGCGCCTTTATGGACTCCTAGATCGCATATTTTCACTGAAGATTAGTTATGGAACACTTTAATACTGCGTATGCAAAGTGAAAGATGTGTGTGTTCCAGCATTGCCTTTTCGTGTTTTTCCCCAGCTTGTCTGTGAACATGTATGTATCACATGTTCGTGGGGTCGCGGTAGTCGAGGGGTCTGACCTCTCGCCTCCCACCAAGATCCTGGTTCGATTCCCGGCGGGGTCGGTCCCCGGATTTTCGCGTGTGGGAATCGTGCCGGACGACGCCGTTGGTCGGCGGGTTTTCTTGGGGAGATCCCGTTTCCCCCACCATTTCATTCCGTCGCCACTCCATACTCAACTGTCACCCCTCACCAGCGCTGAAGACCTAGATGTTTTAGTGCTGACCAAAATTTCACACATACACACACACCACATGTTCGTGTAGGGTTTGAAAGTAGAGCTCCTGCAGAAGTCGAGTGTTCGGTAGTAGTGGATTGTGAGGCCTGTGTTCCCCATCAGGAACACTGTACCATCCGGCGCCGGCATTAGCCTTGGTGAAGACGTCCCCTAGCGGTTGTAGCGATCTTGTTTGTGCAGTGGTCTGCAGCGAATTCCAGTGCTCTCTCCTCCTCCCTTTACTCCGTCTTCCGTGCTTGCTTATATTCCTTTTTGTTCGTGAGACGCTCAATTCCCGTGGCCCTCGGAGCGAGACGGCATGGCCAACTGTGCGGACCGACTGGACTGCGAAGCACAGATAATGTTGGTGTGCGAGATTCGAGCTCCTGGGTTCATGTGCTTCTTAAAGCGTTTATCTGTGGCTGTTTTGCGCGGATAGCAGCATAAATGGAGCCCAGAGGCTCAGTTTTGTTGGTGAACTAAAATAAGTAAGTTAATAAAGTTTCTCAGATTACATTTTGCTAGCATGACAGAACGAAAATGATGTCCACAACCTTGTTGGAGTTGTCCTAACTGTTTTCTTTCAAAACTGTGCCCCGAACTAGCGTTCTGTTAAGAGAGACTACATTTTGATGATTTACTTTTCACTGAAAGAAATCCCTGAGAGGATTTTTTTATTAGATTACACAAAATTCATAACTGTGTTATTATTTACATAATATTATGGCCAACATGTCTAGATGTGACTCAGCCTGTGTATGTTTTCTAGTTTTCCATCAGTAAATGTAGGCCTATTGGATGTTGATACTAACCCGTCGATTTTCACTGAATTCGGTATTTATTAATTGTTACTATATAAAAATATACTAATAATTAAAGCATTCAAACCGACGAAGGTGGCGCAATGGTAACCTTGGACTCGCATTCGGCAGGACCATGGTTCAATTCCCAACTCTGACCATCCTGATTTCGGATTTTCCATTATTTCCCTAAAGTGTTCCAGGCGAATGCCGGAATGATTCCTTATCAAAGGTCATGGCCTATTTCTCTTCCAGTTCCTGATGTCCTTGTGTGAAGTTGTGTATAACCGTCTCAAATGACCTCGCTGTCGACGAGACGTAAAGACACTTAAATATAACTAAACATTCAATCACAGATGCACAGTTAGTGCATAACAGTAATGCAATACGCGTAGAGGCGATACTAAACTACATACACCGTTCAGCGGCACTCTTATTAGTGTTCCATCGATATTGTGCCTCAGACACACAAACGTCTATCTAGGGAGCCACCTTAATTAAGGCCATGCCTTCCTTGTTTCTACTATTTCGCGGTACTTATTTTTGAACTTAAACGAGAGCAAATGTCAAAACTCTTTTCGGCAGTTTTGTTTAAAATAGTTTTCACCGTGTCGGCTAGTTTGTTCGAGGCAGAAAATACATTTAGGTAGTTGTGTAATCAACGAAATTTATTTTATTGTCTTATTAGTCGAGACAGTACAATTTCTTGTCTTGGGGAAAAAGAGCTATCACGGCAAAAACAACTTGAAACAAAGCCGCAAAACAGATTTTTGATATCTGCTCTCTTTTAAGCTTTGAGTAATAACAATTGCAATAAAAACAGTGGACACAAGAGTGAAGCACGGTCTTAAATTAACATCTCGGGCCATGCTCTTTCATTTATTTCAAACAATTACAAATAACTCGAATGTTTTTTAACCAAATGCTTTGAAAAAAATTTATACTGTGTACAGTCATACGATACATAATATTGCTAGAGCGTTTTTTAAAATGTACCGCTTGCTAGCAAAAAAAAATTTTTTTGCTTCATTTTGGTTTATTTTGACAATATATGTGGTATTTCAGGGGCAAAAATCTAAAAATTCGCTTGGTGTATTGCAACAGAAAAATTAAGATACAAACGATGACACATAAGTGTTAAAACTGCCAGAATGAAATTTTGATATATGTCTTAATTTGCGTTAAAAAAAAAAATATTTTCGAAACCACTGCAGAACTAAAGAGCGAGGCCTTAACATGAATACATTAGAGATGGTGCCAGTGGCGCAGAGAAACGTGAATAAGAAAGAAAACAGCCCTGGTCAGTTGTAATAAAACTGGAACTATTTCGGAAAACCACGGAAAACCAAAATCAAGTTGACTGGACCGGGAAACGAACCCATGCCGTCTTGTATGTATGCAAGTCCGTTGTTTTACTCGTGCGCCATGTCGCTCGATAACTTAAAAGTGTCGTAAAGCCCATGTAAATGGTCCACCACCTAATCAGAACATGTAATTCCACTACGTTATATTAAAAATAATAGGCGGAACTTGTATTATTTGGCATTACTCGACACGTGTTAGGAAGGTAGTGGTTTCTATCTAGGACAACTTTGGGGGATGATCCTCTTTGCCTTCCCAAGTCCAGGCAAATGAGGGTTCAGTTCCTTGATGCAAGACTCATGAAAGTCTTGATAATCGTACGTAGCATAGGTTGTGGAATATTGCAGTTGCTCTAACATAACCTAGTGCTTCTTAATGCATTAATCTGCATGAATGTAACTACCACGGGCTTCAACCATTTTTGCATTTCATTTATTAGATTTGATTACTTGTAATTATACGGTTTAGTTATGTGTAATACATCATAATTTTTGTAACTCCTTCCTGATATTGAACTGTCAGACTTTTGTACCTTAGCGGTATCTACCGTCTTTGAATCTATTGGAATTCCTAATTCTATACTGTCAGCAGTATGTGCAGTGCTTCAGGTACATAAGTTTTTGATTACACCATATACAAAAAATTACGGGGATTGATGCATGGGAAACAGGAAAATGGCTATAACTGCTCATGATGCCTTGTAGAGTGGTGACTGTTTACCTGCTTGATGATACGTAGCCTAACAACAAGATTGGTAGTAACTTAAAATGGTGTAATAAATTAAATGTGTAATATCTCATACCTTTAGAAATAAAATACGTAACGTGTATAAATTGCCTTAACAGTTATGTCTTGAAAGTTGGTGAGGACGATGTGAGGTGGGTATGAAGCAGCGGGGGAATGTGAGGGGGAGGAAATCGGACGTACTCTCGAGAAAATCCGCCATCCAACGGTAACGTCTGATATAGGTCATTCACAATAAAGTGAGCACTGCATAAAGTTTTCTTGCGGCCCTTTTGCAGCCATCTTTACTATTTTTAATATGAAAACTTCCATGTAACTAAAAACCAGTGTAAACGTTTCAACACTCACAAAAGTTATCTATTGGTCCATTAAAACATATTTTTTTTTACTAATTACAAGTTCTGCTGAGTGCTCAGTTTATAGTGAACAGCCTATACACTTCTCACTTGAGAAAATCGGGAGATGGCCCATAGAACCCGAATCGCCTTAGTGGAAGGCGAGTGGCCTAACTAATACACCACTGTGACGTCTTTCTTGAAATGTTCTTAATTTACTTTGCAGGAGTGTGTGCTACATTCATGAGACTGGCACATCATCAATAACACGAAATAAACCAAGTTATTTTCCTTTGTAACACTTCATGCTCTGCATTCACTCTACATATACCTTGATGAGGCGCGATTTTGCTTCGTGGTAGATCCCTGTAAGGTGGGCGAGGCCCTGGTTTAGAATTTCGAAAGATTCCTTAGGCTAACTTATTTCGCAAACCGCCGCAGATTGGTTTATAGAAATGAAACAATTTGTTGCGTGTCAAACATGTTATCAGAAGCAAGTAGCTATGCAAACAGTCGACGTAATATTTTTTTTACCTTTGGTCTGCCCTTATTGCTTGTTTATTCATCTTTGACGTCGGAAATGAGGTTACACTGCAGCGGTGTTTTTATGGTTTCGCAGAACCCGAGTCTTCGGTTTCGCGAGAAAGGTCTTCAAAAAGTTCATATTTTCATAGTTTTGCTTATTTTTATCCGCCCCTTCCCCCAACGTCGTATTCGCACGAGTGACTTTGAGTGGATCGCTGGTTCGCTGTATGATGTGAGATAGAGAGCACAAACATTATTGGTTGATAAATAAACTCCCATTTCCTCGCCAATCGTCATTGTAAACACTTGACATGAAGCGCACGAGGATAATTCTTATGTGAATTGCTGTCTTGGTTTGTTTTCGTAGGAACCATCGTTTCTCAGAATTCACTCTCGTGATAATATGTTATCTGGGTAAGAGATCACTTGAAAATATGTAGTAAACGTGTTTTTTTTTTCTGTGAAGGTCGTTTAATTAGTGCGTTTCACGTTTCACCAAATAGTCGTCATCCTCCGCCGCAGTGAGATCCGTCTGGGAATTGCGCCGCAGTGAGATCCGTCTGGGAATTGCGCCGTCCCGAGATGCGTCCAAGGACAAAGACAAAATATTTGGTGCAAGCAAACTTCTGACGTCATGGCGATGGCTGATTCTCCGTGTTATAAGACAGATTTTGAGCTTTTGAACGTTTATTCCAAATTGTATCCTGGCGCAATAAAGAAATGTTTAACATACGAGATATCGGCAGAACATAATTACTTTGGCACAGATAAAAACTAGGTTTAATAATAATAATATGTCCAACGTCTTGTTTAAAAAAAAAAAGCACTACATGAATGCTACATGATATTCCATTGTAATATGATTTTTGAAAGTAGTATGGTAAAAGAATGAGGACTTAAATATGCAGGAATATAATTAATATATCATGAATTTAATGTTGACAATGTAGAATTGTTGCTGTCGTGCGGGAGGTAGGTTACTACGCTGTCGGTAATGGCGCAAATGTATATTATGCAGATGCTACCTAGTCATTACCCCTACTAGTGATTGGTACAAAAATGAGTTATTCTGGGCGTACAGGATCCTTTAGGTATGATGCGTTTAGCGGTGGCGGTTGTAGTACACCCACACAAAACCGGGGCGTAACCGGATTTTTTTTTCATCGGGGATAGGGGATTTTATTGTTGCAATGTACTGTGTGGGGTATTCAGAAACGGGCTTATAGTACGCTCACCACGCGAATCCTTGGTTAAATTGGAAACGAAAATATTTTTGGCAAAATGTGGTACGACATTTTACGCGCACAGTGTGGTAACTCTGCGTGGAGTAAGCACTGTCTTGCACGTTGAGGGCTTGTTATTGCTGGCAGTTATATTTCACTGCAGACCCTCAGTACTGTAGTGGATATAAGTACGTATTACGGTTTCCTCAGACTTTGTTGGAATTCGGGGTGGGGGGGGGTATATATACCGATACCCCCTCTCCCCCCGGCTTTGTCTCGTGATGTACCACTCAAAAATTCAACATGGAATGTTCACAAAACCTCACTGCAAAATAATTTTATGCCATAATGATGTGGCCACGGCCATTATTTTGATGGATAATGCTTTGAAGACAATTTATTTTAAGGTTTACAAATAAAAATTTTCAAGGAATTTTGCTACCCTAGATATTTATTTTTGCTTGAAAGCATATTTTATAGCTAGACTACTTTTCCATGAGAAATCACTTCCAGAAGTTTGGGTATTACAATTTCCCTGCCCTCTGTACAAGGGATCAAAATAATTATCATTTTTTATTGAAATAAATTAATACTGGTACTGCTTTTTTCCCTCCTTTATTGTCATAGGTCACTCCCTAAACTGAATCTAATTTAGTCCTTTATCATATACACACATAAACACAACTACCTGCAGAAAATACTGTTTTATAGCCCTACATTTGTCTCATCCCTCAGAATTCAACTTCAACCAGTCTCGGCTTATCCCATTCTCAGGTACTTCACTGCGCTTTTCTTTACCGCAGGCCTCCCGCCGAATGTTCTCTACTCGGCCCCAGTGACTGGTTATCTCCCGACGTTACAGTCTTCGTAGCTCGTTGCCGCCGACGTCGCTCGCCGCTCCGTTTGCACATATGTCGATTGTTGAACTAAACTCTGAACTGTGTCAACCAGAAATTCCTGAGTTCGGGGAAAATCACACTGAGGCAATCACAGTTAAGAGGCAATCTTTAGAAAGCTCCTCCAGTGACCAGGGGAAAAAAAAGAGAGGGCCTACCGTATCTAGAGATTTGTTTGAAAGCAAACAACCTGGGTTGTTGTCTCAACTTAGAAACACATAAGATATAGGTTTCTAAGTAATGACAGTTCTAAGTTATGACTTTCTAAATTATGACATTAATTTTGTGATTATAAGTTAAGTCTGCACAACTGGTCTTGTCTGTCAGAAGGTGTCGCATCACCATCAAAGAACAAAAATAGTTGATGTTACAAGAGTCATGGAACTAATAGTATCAGTCACTGCCATCCCATGAAAATAAATAAATCAAACTCCCTGAAAGGGGTGTGAGGGTATGAGCAAGTCTTGAGGCAGCATGGTATGAGTAACTACATGTCGAGTTCAACTGCTGGGCTTGTAACTGTATAATATTATTATAACATTGTTAATTATACTGATGTTTTGATAGGAGTGATAATACTTAGCTGTGTACAGTTCTTTCACAGTACATCAAATCTTTTCATTGTTTCAATACCTTGTGATGCCACTATGCTTCTCTGTATTACTGTATTGTTTAATTTCTTGTTATCATTATTTGACATATTTTTATATTGTCATTGAGATGAATGTGTAAAACATATTATACTTGATTCAATAATATGATTGTAGCAGTATTTTTCAAAATCATTATGAAAAGTGCATAATAAATATCACTAAACTCCATATTTTCTTTCTTTTAAATATGGGCAAAGTTAAGAGAGATACTATGTTTTTTTTGTGTTATTTTAGAGGGTAGTTCTCTCTGTATGTAAAAATTAGTAATTCATTAATATATTCAATAAAAATTTTTTCCACGCTTTTCTTATGTATGCACTAGTAGCCTACTTGAAATGTGAGACTGGCTATATCAGTGACATTGTTTTGTTTTTATTTTTGTTTGTTTACTTTTAAGCTGTTAGGCAAAATGTGGAACTAATGATTGTTTACAACTCGTAAATAAGCTATTATAATAATTATCGAGAAAATGGGAATAGAAACAAACAATACAGACCATACAGCGTTTGTGATCATCCAACGTATGCACAGCTACAGTACCGGTACAATATTTATTTTTTACCATGGCTAAGACTAATAGGTTTGCCTTGCTTGTTATACAGGGCTAGCCTCTTCAGTTCACCAAAACACATAGCCTGTGAAATTTTTTTTACTTGCGTGGCAGGAAACATTTTCGGTTTCTGTTCTGTAAAATGTTTGAGGTTATTGTCATAAGGTTTTATAACCATTTCTGTCATACAGTTTATGATGTAGTTATGTATTCAATTATTAAAGCATCTGTGCCATTAATCCAGAAGTACGCTTTCTTTGATTATTTGCCAAGGTTCAACTTTTACTGTGACTGATAACTCGTTGAAATAAAAACCATTTACGAAAACCCTATTAAACAAAGAAAAATTACAGTTTCAGTTGCATTTCAGAGTTGTGAAAAACTATGTTGTACAAAAAGTGATATATTTTTAACTAATCAGTTAATTGTAGAGTTGATCTTCTTGCTTACAGTTGTGATGTCGTCCATTGCAGATTAAATAGTTTGTCAGACAATATCCTATCAATGTATGTGTGAATGATGCCAATTCCTCAATTTACAACTTACATAATTGCGGTAAATGCATGGTGCATCACTGCAAGCTCTTGATTCACTGCTGGATTTAGTCATCGAGGAAGAAACAATTGGTCGCCAAGGTCACACAGTTAATAATTCCACTTGACTTCTCAGCTCATCCTCTATTAAGGACAGTGTTTGTTTGTACAAGCTTCTTGTAGTGCATCAAAATAATGTTAGTTACACATCCTACACAAAATATTAAAAATTTCTCGAGTGTAGGCACTGTGTAAATATTAGGTACTTAATTTATTTACTAGCAACCCAGCATTTCTTTACAAAACTGGTGAAATGGAATTTCTTGGACTTCATAGCTGTTGGGTTTTTGTGTACATTTTCTTAACAGTGGTTTTTACAGACTTAAAAATACTTATATCGTAGGTAAGAATATTTATAGTTATAAAAAAACCAATGCATAAGACCATTTTGTTTACCCCTGACCAAAAATGAGAGGTGTTTGATGGATATGTCGGTCTGTCTGTGGCTTCGTAGCTCCCAAACGGATGGACCGATTTCAATTCTTTTTTTAATTGAAAGCTATTTTCATTGGGATGGTTCTGAGCTGCAGTTGATAAAAATCAGTCTGACTGTACAAAAGTTGTGAGCGTTTGTTCCAAATTGGTATGAGAATTCCATAGACACAATGATTTGTTTATTGATAATATTTTATTTGGCTGTCGTGTAGCTAAATAGAAAAAAACCTATAAAATTTTCCGGAATTTTTAGTGTGGAAAAGAGAGTTATGGTACAAGTTTGTAAATTTGATGGTCCTGCAATGATATGGTATTGGAACTTGTGCTGCACACAAGCTAGTATTGTTTATAATTCAGTATAGTCGTTCCTTGCAACCACATGCTTAGTACATGTTGTAATAATAATTATTTAATCATATATATGCACACACACGTGACAATTTCAAAAGTTTATTTTATACTGTGAATATTGTTGGTCATAAAACTTTATTCATATTGTACTAATAATTTATTTTTAAGTTGTAAAAAATTGCGTATTAAAATATTGCTAAATGTATTTATAATAATTTTTTTAATTGTGTGTTGGAATAATGATAATTTTTATACTACAACAAATACGGCAATGTTTTTTTTAAACTGTATAAAAATATTTTTTTTTTAAATAATGATATACCTACAGTATATAATAATTGCAGAAGTATTTTAAAAAAATAATTTACATAAAATTTGGAAAAACCCCGATACATAAATTGATCCCTTAAAAAGAAAAAAATATGATTACAAATTATTATGGACCTTTAAATGTGTCGCGGGACCACTACATAAATCCAATTGGTAGTTAGGAATTGAAACAATAGAGAAATACACAAAACGACGTATAAATCCGAAAATTGAACTTAAATGTAGCCCTATTTAAGTTCTGGGCTTATCTTTTCAATGGACCCCTCAAGTGAATTTCAATGAGAACATCTACACTACGTGCATATAAACAGAAATCAATGTGTGTTCAACGGAAACGTGCAGTGACGTCACAAGCCATAGTACACACGGAGCCTTGGCAAGCTAGCTGACTGCTGTCGCACTCAGGCGGAATGCCAGACTATGCTTGGTCAATAAAACACTATTTTTAATTATGTTACGGTGTTTCGTTTGGTTACATGTATGTATTCAATCATAAAATGTAACAAATGTTATATTTCAAAGGTATTCGAGTCTGAGGTTTTATAAAAGTTTAGTGTTACGCACTTTGTAATATCGCACAATATCAGAGCAATAACATAGCAGTGTAATAAGCAATAATACATTAAATAAACCCGTTTACTGGTGCAAACCATTACTATATTTAATTATTTAATACCCATATATTTACTTTACAACAGAAGCACACCAAGTGTCGGCCACGATGGTGCAGCGGTTACTCTCTGGGCTGATATTAGAAAACTTAAGTGAATTCAATAATCTTTCGGTTTAGTATAATATTGTTTCTCAGATTTTGCATGGAACCGTCGATTTTTTATCCAAATTTAATATCTTGTATAATCAATAGTGTTTTGTATTTCATTAGGGATGTTAGGTTCATATGCAATACATAAGTTATACAGCAAAGAATACTTCTGGGCTATTGTGTGGTTTAGGTTTAGCATACAGCAAAAATATTGTTATTTATGTTGTACAACAGTGTAGCATAAGCCTACTGCAGTACTATTTACCACTAATGACATGTTCATTATGTAATATGTGAAGTAACGAGTGATTGAACACGCACAAAATAAACACATTTAGCCTAAATGCAAGCTTAAGCATGTATGACCTATTATTTTAATGTAGGTACACTATCCTACTAGATCCATTAAAATAATCACTTTCACGATTCACATTCAATTTAAATCACTGTTTCTTCCGTGCAAATATGCCATTTCAAACATCATATTAATATGGTTGCGAAAAAGCAAATTCAATGATTTAAAAAAATTAATAAAACATATTTGTATCAGACGCTTGTAAAACTAGCTAATAGTATTATTTAAAAAATACATGACATATGTGGGTTTTGAACCCGAATTCTTAAAAATAGTAAAGTACCGTAACCAATATGCTAGGCTTTACCCACTGAATACCATGCTAGCTTAAGCTATTATATGACCAGTGCTGGCCGTTATGGTTTGTGACGCGGACCAATGAAAATATGTTTTCGGTCGCCTGCTGCTTCCCCGAACTTTGCTTGCTTCCCATTCCTAAACTATAGTGTTTAGAAGAAAAATTATTTTTGGTATCTTCATATTTCTTCATTGTTAACAATATGGCATACTTTGCAACATATTTAAAATTTCATGCAAGGGGTCCATTGTCACGTATGATTACACAGCATATGTAAGTTTTGTTGCAGTTACTTTTTACATTTTTAAGTTTAAATGAATTACCTATTTTGTTTACTTAAGGGTCTCTTGCACAATTAATGATCAGTAATAATTTGTAATTATTATTTTTTACGTTTTAGGAGATCAATTTATGTCAGGTTTTTTTTTAAATTTTTAATAAGTTATTTTTATTTATAATATCTGTAGTATTGTACAATATTAGAAAAGATGGTGGGTGGTGTAGTCTACTGGCGGAATTAAATGTGGTTGCATGTCCAATAACCACAATCTGGCAGGTTCAAATTGTGTATGAAGGAAGGCCGAGACTAGGGAGCCAAGCCTGTCGCCCGTCTGGTCTGAAGACTGGATGAGGGTGAGGTGAGTAAGGAGCAGCTATGGAATGAGAGAGGGGGGAAACTGGAGTTTCCCGAGAAAACCCACCGGCCAACCACAATGTCTGCAACGTTTCCTAAATGTGGAATCTCTTGAGACTGAACCGACTGGGGATTGAACCTGGATCGTGTAGAAGGGAGGCGAGAGGTCCAACCCCTCGACTACCGCAGCCCCCTATGTGCAATAAATAACATTTTGAACTATAGTATAGGATGGAAGCCTGTAAAATCTTGGATATCATTAAGAAGTAGGCTACCGTAGTAAGAAAATTTTTGATCATGTAACACTTCTTCGTTATTTACGTTGTTTCAGTAATATTTATTGTTCTTAGTTTTCTTTAGGGTGAGTAAATGTGTTCTCAGAAATACGTAGTTTCTTGTTTTAAAATTGGATGTTTTAATTGAGTCCACCATAGACTACTCTAACTGAAATAAGTGCCATTGTGTTTCCAGAATACTTTATTGTCCAGTTGTGCTGTTTAGAATATTGATACCTTAATTACCTGCAAAGTTCTTAGGAATGTAAAAAAAAATACCATAGTAACTTAAGTACTGTAACTGTTTATTATAGACTATTCACGTTAAAATGAGCACTGCCTAATTTTATCATTCAGCCGTTTTGTATTCCTCTTTACTATTTTCAATATTAAAACTGTCATGAAACTAAAAAATTGTGTAATCATTTCACAATTCTGAAAACTTATCTCTTTTGGCCCCAATAAAATAAAGTTTTGAGTTGTTATATATACTGGGGAGTGCTCAGATTAAACTGAACAACAGCCTATAATTTTTTAAACATAGGGGCCTACTTGACCTGAAGCTTTTTTGTCAGTTTACTTAATGGTACTTTGCCTTGCAGTTTTTTTGTTCATATTATAAGATTTTATTAACATACTGTTATATTAGGCTTTACTGTATTAGTATAAAAGGTATTGCTTACATTTTATTTATAACATGATTATCAGTGACAATATGACTATCTCTTTTAATAGTATTATATAAATATTATCATGATGGGTTTATTAAAACTTAATAAATGTACACTTATTGCTGGGGTTGGTCTGTTTTTTGCAGTGTGGGGTTATGGCCTGATCTCAGTTGCTATCATCAGTTTATCTGGGCTTGGTGGAGGTGTGTTCATGCCATTCATACACACCAAGTATTACCTGATGGGTATTAACTTCTTCCTGGGATTGGGAGCTGGTTCTCTCACTGCCACATCAACACTTCAGCTCATACCAGAGGTAATTATCTTGCTTCAGAAGTACTCAAGTATTTAAGGGAAGCATGTTGCTAGTTATTTGAATTTTTTTTATGTTGGTGACAATGTAACCGTCAAGTGTTCTGTACATGTAACATTTTCTAAAATTAAGTTTTTACTCTATGAAACAGTCACAAAATAAATAAATTTCTTTGTATGCACTGTGCTGACACTACTAATTAGCTGAGTTTGATTACAAAGGCAAGACAAAATACATAGCAATGTTACTCGTATGCGACAACCCCCTCCCCGCTCCACTGGATCTGTCCCTGCTCAAAAATCTCTGCTGGTACTGTATAGAGATCATAAGTGTTAACATCAGTATTCAGAATGCTGTATATGTTTATTCCTTCAACCCAGAGTCCTGCATTGTGCTGTTGGCCTCACGCTTCTGCTCTATTAATACTCGGCTGTGGACTGTTAGAAGATAAAACCAGCAGTAGCAAGGAGCACTTAACATTTGGCCACTCGCCAAGGATGTTAAGTACTTACAGGAAAGAAGTTTTCCCCCAGAGGCCTGTAACATCAATTGCTGGTATGTTGTGTCATACCCAGCTCATGGAGTCAGTGAGAGAGATTTTGGTCAGCGCTTAACATTGAGGTCTTTTGCGCTGGTGAAGTGTGACATGATGTGATTATAGAGCAGTGCCAGAATGACAGGGCAGGGGAAATGGGAGATTCCCGAAAAAACCCGCCGACCAACGGCATTGTCCCCAGATCATGGAGATGTTGCCTACACAATGTGGCTGGAATTGTGCTGGGCCATGCAGCTGAACTGTCAAAGGAACAATTAGAGGTTGAGAATAAATAGGTGTACTCTTTAACTAACCACCCCTCTGGTAACAATATTATTATTTGGCCTTTGTTTTGTTTGTATTTGAATTCAATAGGTCGAGCAAATAGAACTAATAAGTGCCTCAAGCTTTATTCATACCTGTAGCCGTATTTGTTGGACATAATCAGTATTCTAATTTGAAGTCATGTACTACAGATAGCTATACTTAAAACAGAGGAGGAACTTTGCTATTACAAATAATATGACCATATACAATTTCCATCAAAAGTTCTCCCAACAATCACCAAAGAGTCATTTTCATTTTGTGTGCAATTATTTGATAGTAAAAATACCATTACAGTAATAATTTGTTTGACACAGTCTTCTGAGTGGCAAATATTTTAACAAATATTTAAAGTGTTGAATGATAAACTAGGTAGCATATATTACATGTTAAGACTCAAGTAGAATCTTTCATTTCACCATCTCTTATTGTTTTATTGTAAATTTGGTGAGGTTTTTGAAATGCACTGTGCTCGTTAGATAGGCAGTACAGTACAGTACAGTATTACTGAATTCAAGATGACCTCTTTCTGTAGTGCTTGTATTTTCAGAAAATGTATTTATACTTATCAGTATGGTACATCATTTGAGGCAGAATTTTATTTTTGATTAATTTTCAAGTACCGTAGGTTTCTGTTTCAATCCTATCGTTTTATACTAAAGAAGTTTATGATATTAATGTAACTTGCCATTTACTGTAGGCCTACTAGTTTCATTATCATCACAATCAGAATTACCTTTTTCTTATATTTGCATAGACAGTAGTAAATACATACTGAAAACTGTGAACATTTACTACTGACCCTTCTGTCTGTAAAGCTTTGTTGACAAATACGGCAAGCCTTAACTTTTGAATAGGCCTACTGTATGCCAATAAATCAATAAAAATTTCTAAGAGCAACCCTGGCCTTTTCTTACTACATTGCTATAGTACTATGCCTGGAATTATAAAATTAAAATATGATTTGCATTTTATTATTGTTATGCAGTGATTATGTGATTTCATGAAATCCTTAATTTGAATAATATGTTCAAATGATAAGTGCTGTAACTTCAGTGCTTTCGAGGTTAGAAATATAATTGAGTATTTTGATTTTGTTATAATATTGTATTTTCAGGCTTTTCGAATCATGGACTATGTTGATAACTACATCAGTATATCATTAAGTGTTTTGGGTTGCATATGGACACTTTTCCTATGTCAAAATCTGTCCAAAGTAATATTTCATACCAAAGAGGTAAGTTTTACTGTCATTACAAACTATACAAAAATGTACTGTACATAGTAAAATAAGTGTACAGTAGTTAAGTGATATTTAATTTCTATTATTTTAATAGCAACTTATAAATTAATTTAACCAAGAATTGCAATATTTTAGTTTTTATTATTTTTGAAATTGTGGAATTAAAATAGGAACTCTTTTTACACTTACATAAATTTGACACCATTGGTGAATTTATTTCATTGAAGTTACGTCTATTTTACCAATATTCTGTTGCATACAGAAGTTATTTTTATAGTGATTTTCAGCTATGGTGAAACATGTTTTGTCTCTGATTTGAAATCTACATTTACTGCTGAAAGAAACTGGACGTAACTCAGTAACCTCTAATAATATTTTGATATTTCTCCTGAAGTCCTTGAGTAAGTGAAGTGTGAGTTGGTTGATCGTTGTGACTGCACTAATATATAAATGGGTAGGTAATAAATTACTTCTTGCTACATTCACAATATTTTTTGAAGGTAGTACAATGGAACTTTATTATAATAAACATTAAAAAACAAATGGAAAAAATTATGTTATACTAGTACGTTTCTATAATATCCAAATTTAACAAATGTTTTATACATTTATAAGCACCTTACCCTCAGTCTAGTGTCATCAGGTGCTAGGACCATGAATAAAACAAAATTAAATGCTTGTAGACACTCGGGATTCAGTATTTAAGTTTGCAAACTCTTAATTACAGTAAAAAAAACAAAAAGAATAAAAATATATTGAGTTCTTAAACTCTCAAAACATTAACACATTTTTCATCACTACATGAAGTGTTCCTGAAAAGTGCCACTGTAAAAATTTACTGCATTAAAACTTTAACAATACACCAGTAAACAGTTAATAATTTAACGAGGTAAAGTTATAAAATAAAACAACAAAGTATGTATCAAGTTATTTGTAACGGCAACTTGTGCTCACAGCAAATGCAACTGTTCGAATTTACTGTATTTCCAGCAGTATACTAATTAGATTGCTTGCCTGCAAAAGACAAATGCAGCCCACTGACAAAAATAAGAAGTAAGTAAGTAAGTATTAGTATTAGTATGTACACATTTTGACTTTACAAGTTTTTTTAGTTAACATGTTATAAGTTTACAATTTTTGAGGAAATATTCATTATAAACAGTATTATTTACAGTGGATTATATTAAGTAAAGATACATTGAAATGCTTTCGTTGTAATGAATTCTTCGTTATAAGCCATACATACTCCACTATAATAGTGGCATTCTGCATTTGATTCTTTTAGCAGAGGCTTAAATCAGTATAGTAGTAACTAATAAAAAAAGTGATTAATATCTTGTCAATTGTTTTAGACCCATGCATTTTACAGTTAAAGGAAAAAAATGTCATAATATTTATGTTTCAGAATTCTTTGTGTTTTATTTTTGTTTGAAAGGCTGCCACGAGTTTTGTTAGCAAAATGCATAATTTGATGAAAAGACTGTATGTGCTTATTATGTTTTCTATACCTTAAATGTGTGATGGTTATACATTATTGTATATGCTAATGATGTACAGAGATCAGCAAGTGTTAGAAGACCTTGCAGTGGTCAAGCCACAACTATTATATACCTAGATAGACCTACTATTTGGTTTATTTGTGACATTTTCAGGTTGTCATTATGCTTAAAAAGTATGTATTCGTCATTAGTTTGCCAAATTCTTTATACAAATTTAATCCCACTTTTTTCTGGAGAGAGTAATAAATTCTTTTATTAATGTAAATTTAATTTTCTTCTGTCTAGTTCAGTAGTATGTAATGGTGTTCAGATGCTTGGCTTTCAGGATAGTTTTTTCAATTTAATCTAGTGTAGCATAGTGTGAACAGGCAATTTAGATACAATATAGTACTGGTTTATGTTTCTCAGGGTTCAGATAAGCAGGGGCCTGACAGAGACCAGAGTGGTAGCATACGACTGGAAGAGGACAGCTTACTGACTGTCATCACAGCTAGGGTAAGTACCTGCTTCAGTTTTTAAATATACTACTAGGCACTGACTCTCACAACAGGCAGTGCCTATACTACTTGTTAGTGTGTGTGTATATGCATGTGCATGTATGCATGTGCTGTCCAGATATTGCATTTAAAAATATATTTTATATTATTTTCATTCTAGTTTTTACATGGTGAAATTAAGGCGTACACCTTTTCTTAAATTTAACCTTGGTTATTATACAGTACTGTACAAAGTTATTAATAACAAATTTAAAATATCAAAATATAACAAACTGGTAAAATAATCTTTTACAAGTACTGTTAAGAAAACTTCGTAAAAGGGAGTTTTAGTAACATTTTACAACAGTTGCAAAACATGTTTATCAGAGATTAGTGGAACCCAGATGTATTGAATGTCTGCATCTCTGGAACACATTTTGTGGTCCCATTTCTTTTCTCTGCATTTAAAGTCACATCCATTGAATGTTTGCATTTATTGAAATTTTTTGGCAGTCCCCCGAGAAACGACAGATAGAGGTTCCACTGTATTTCCTCCACTTACGCCATAGTGTGTTTCGTTTTGCATTTTCACTTATGCTGATCTTGCATTTCTTACCATGTGAAACTGGTAGGATAATAATGAGTATTCATGGCTCCCTTAATCTGTAGTGTCTCCTCTTATGGTGATGTGGATCACTTGTAACTAGACAGGGTGGTCAAGGCCTAATGCTATGAGCCAATTAATTAACACTCAGGGTTAGGCAGGGAGGACAGAATGGTCACCTATGTGACTACTGTAATGTGTTATTTCTCACACTTTTCTCTGGATGAGTTGTCCACCTAGACATAGTCTATGAGCACAGAGTTTGTAAACATGTGGTTGAAAAGTTTTTGAAGTTGAAAATTTGTTTCTCTTTTTCATTATTACTTTGTCATGACATTGTCTGACTTGGAATGTGAAGTTTAGAATAAATGTAGTGGAGTTGAGTACTGTTCAGCATACATATTCTATTTTATGTTAACAAAATCTTCTCCATTGTGTTGTCCGAAGGGGAAACCAAGTGTACAACAAAGCGCAGCTTATAAGTTCAGCAGTTTATTAACTTGTGTATGAGGGGCAGTGGTGGTGTAGGGGCTGCGGTTGTCAAAGGATCAGACATCTCGCTTCCCACTTAGATAATCTAGTCGAACAGCCGGTCCAACCTTTGCTCCGGCCTTCTTTCGTACATACTGTGACTGCCAGAAGGTGGGAACATGTGGTGGATGTCAGTTAACTTGTGTATATTACACATACATCAATATCACTCTAAACCTACACACATGGTGTGAGTACATTATGCACTTATTAGATAGTGGATAAAGCTAAGCAATACAGTCTATGTTAGAAGAAATTTAAGTTAAGCAGCATTACTAATTATGTATCTGGATTAGAATGAACAATGAGACAAAGCATACACGTGCCTAGTGGACCAAATGCCTCTACTGGCAGCGTAAGGTTAATTAATGTCTCTTGCTTGGGAAACGTATTTATGTGGCGAGAAAGAAGCACTCACGGGGTTGATAAGATGAAAATTGGTTTTAGATGAAATATGATATAGAATGACTAACGGTTAAGCAAAGTTGAGGAACCCCTGATGAACACATCTGTATATAGTGGCTACTTCCGAAGTACTCAACGGAAGTTAGCGCATACCTGACATTTTCTGAAACAGTTGTCTGGTGTGTTGATGTAACATAACAGCAACAGTTTAATTGTATAAAATAATATACTAAAGAAAACTCCAGCAAACTAATCAGTTAAAATCCTTTGCACGTGTATGTACTTAAGCATTAATAAACATAGTCCGTCTCATGTAAGGATTCAACTTTTTGACAGTTGTGTTAACATTTTTTAATATAGCTGTTTCCACGCAATAAATAATGTTTTCTCAGCCACAAGTGATTTGAGGACACACACACTTACCTGGTTCTCAAACTGTGCAGTTTATTAAAATTAAAAGTATTTTCCTGCAGAAATTTTGTACATATGACAGTCCTTACAACTGTAAAAAAAAAATAGAATTCTTAAGTAATACAGATTAAGTTTTAAGCAAGACCATGTGTTAGGGTATTTTTTAGCCTAAGGACTGCTGCCCCGCAAATGATTAATTTTACGTGTGCGCATGTTATCTGGAAAATAAAAAAAGACATAATAACCCTTTGCAAACACAGTACTCAAACTTCATGCATGAATTGGCCATGGCCAGAATATGAATAACATGTTACTCTATTTATTGTTCATGATATTGATGAAGAGAAAGGGGATGGCAGAGGTCCGAATTTGTCTGTGGTTGGTAGCTACTACACTGCTATTACTTCCGTAGTCTATGTTCCTCCCTTACCTTAACACTTAGTGGTACTCGCTGCACTGCACTACGCTGTACACAGTCAGATGGGATGAGAATTTAGAGGGCCCTACACAGCTTGTAGATCCATGTGTTAGGTCTGGGTTTTAAAGCCTAAGGAGGTTTGACCTAACATAATAATACATAAAATCTCAGCTTAATTCTTATATAATTTGTGTAATTGTTATGATGTTACTTCTAGAACTTGTAGCCTTGTCTGATAGTTTCCTTTATACTGATGCTTAATAATTCCTCGTTTAATTTGTAGGTTCTCTCTCTCTCTCTCTCTCTCTCTCTCTCTCTCTCTCTCTCTCTCTCTCTCTCTCTCCCTCCCTCCCTCCCTCCCTCCCTCCCTCTCCCCCTCTCCCCCCCCTCAGTAATTCTGTGTGAAATGGCTATGAAAGGTGTTTCCTTCCTAATCTTAAAGAATTCTTTTTATTTTGCCTAGCAAAAAATTTAAATCATACCATTTCTAATGTGCTTTTGGGATGTAAGTATTTCATGCTTGTCCACTGTTATGTCACTGCTAATGATTATATTAATTAGAAATGAATTAACTCTTTTTCCAGCGTATTTATGATTGTTTCTTTGTTTTGTTGCTGAAGGTGAATGGTGATATAGAGTTACCAGACAAGGATCAAAACAGTTTACCAATAGATGACGATATCTTGTTGGCGCCTGTTTCCACAACAAAAGTTTTGAAGGTACAGTATTTAGAATATTATTTAACCAAGTAATATTTTTAGGTGTTTAGTTAAGTGAGTGGTTTTTATAATTACTTAGTATACAAGTAGAATTTAGTAACCTGACTTGACTTTTGTGTATTCCGTTCTCTCCGTCCTCTCTGTTTTCCTGGTTTCAAAATTGTGGCCATTTGAATGTTTTTTTGATCACAAGAGATATCTAAGAAACAATTTTTCACAATTTCGTAAAGTTCGGACACACATTAGAGATGTAAGAGAAGGCAAAATTGCCTTAACTGCACCAAATAAAGACTTTTTATTATTATTATTATTAATATTATTATTATTATTATTATTATTATTATTATTATTATTATTATTATTATAGTACTTAGGTAAGTGACCTCACTTTTATGTAGTTTATGTTGTTTTTATACTTTTAAAATGGCTACCATTTGAACATTCGTGATCACAAAATATATATAAGGAAACTATTTATCAGAATCTATGGTACTTAAAAAGGTGATGAGACATTTATGTTTTTTGTTCATGCAGTATTTCAATATAGAGATCATTTGAACATTTTAGATTACACAAGATATCTAAGAGCCATTTTTTAGAATTTTATCAAATTGGAACACACATAGTTATTAATAAAGTTGCATTAATTTTATGCTTTATTTTCGTGCTTTGTTTAAGCTATAAAAATGGTGGCCATTTGAACATGTTTTAATGACGCAAGATATCTAAGGAACAATTTTTCACAATTTAATCAAACTCGGAACACATATACAGCAATTCTTAGTAAAATGACATTACTTTTGTGTCTTATGTTTAATTTGTGTTCATGTTGTAAAAATTGTGGCCAAAAAAACATTTTTATCAAAAATTTTTAAGAATTTTATATAACTTTGTTACATATATGGTATTTAGTAAGATGACGACAATTTTGTGTTCTTTTTCATATAGTTTTCAATATATCAAAATAGCTATTTAAACATTATTTGAATTCGTGACATCTATGAAATGTTAATTTTACAAACTTCAACACACTCTGTACACATTTTGTATTAAGTTAGGAAAGTTACTTTAACATACGGTACACAGTTTGTACATGCTATGTTCATATTTACACAGTGGTGGCCATTTCAAAATTTCTTGACCACATGAGATGTGTAAATGTACCATTGAGTAGAAAAGTAGGTACTCATGTAGTACCTTACACAGTGACTTCTGTTTTATATATTTTGTTCATACCACGGGGGTAGCATAAGGTCTGAATGTTGGCGATGGGAGTGAAGCCAAGAGGAGGGAGAGGTACATACCAAATTTGCCAGCCGCCATACTGATTTAACCTCAAAAGTTCACTTCAGACTGGTATTTTTTATGGTAAATTAATGTATTATGCTCTTTAATTGATGTTTTAGGTTGAAAACTCTATATTTTAGCCGTGTTTACGCACCTCGTAACTAAAATTTCCTCAATTTTTTAATTAGTCAGCCATATTGGCACCAACCACGTCAAGCGTTTGTTTGGTTACAATTCCCGGCGACATGCTTCTTCTGGACCCTTCTAACATCTTTGGTTCATACTGTATTCAATTTTGTAAAAATGGTGGCCCTGTGAAATTCTTTTTGATCACATGAATTATCTGAATACAATTTTTCAAAGTTTCTTCAGACACTGTACGTATTTAGTGCTAAGTAAGACACTAATGTGAACTTAATGTTTTTGGTTCAGGCTGTCTTTAGTAATGTACAGCCTGCAATTTCCAAGATTTCATGACATGAATACCCTATGTACAGTAATTTTTAATACATGTATTTCCATAATTATAAGACTGATAGGAAGGAAATTTAATATTCATATAATTTATTACTCAGACTTTAACTAGTCTTGAACGATGCTCAAGAATACTAAATTAAGATATTAAATATTTGTAGATGTACGTAATTGATTATATCTTTTAGGGTTGATTTTTGCAACCACACTGAGAAAATAAGGCTAAACAGTTGTGCTGGTAATTTCTATTTTAGTATTATATCTTTACAATTACAGTACTGTTGAAAGTTGTGCAAATGCTATTTATTTTGTGGTAATGCTGCACATGTTTAAAATAAATAAATATTTGTAAATAGTACTGTTAAAATTTTAAGTTTGCTCCATTCAAGGAAAGAAACTAGTACTGTATCACGAAGTCAATTGGGAAATGGTAGATCCGTAAAAAAAACTCACCAACCAATCTCATTGTTCGGTACGATTACTGTTTTCTGATGAATACATTAAAATTATAAAGCTTGTATGCTATGTAAAAAACTACTCCGAAATAAAGAAATGCAAAATCTTGCATGTGATTCGTAATAGGTGTCTAGGAAATTTTTATAAACCTTTAGGTACATTCTAACCAAAAATATTCATCTTTGAAAATCTGGTATTTAAGCATTGACCTAAATCTCTTTATGTCACTTCTAACCTAAACAGAAAGTCCAAGACCTTACTTCAATAAAGGTTTAACTAAATTACTGAATTTTAAAAATCAAAGGAAGAATGTTTTTTCTCATGTAAATAATAAATAAATATTGTCTGTACGGTACATAATATAATTATAAAAATGATAATTTAAATTCCAGCCAACTTAAAAACATTGGCATACTGCTACATGCTTGACTGTAAATAAAACTAGTTTTTGTAATGTTCTTTACTGTTGTTCAGGATAATATTAAAATGTAATTTATTGTGTGTTAAAAACAAGCATTGTATGAATTAAAAAAAATAACTATTAGTGTACATTTTTTTAATAATACACCTTCTAGTGTAAAAATTCTAGTAGCACTTCGTGCATGAATAACATATGGGTATACAAAAATATTTAGTTTGGTTAACAAGAAAATCAGTATAGTTGTTAAACAATACGTACGGTAGTAACTTAATATACTTGTAACTCTAAACTTAACACAAGAAATTCTGTTTGCTTCACCGCTGTTTATAGCTTATGTTTATATTACTACTTTAAGTGTAGTTCTCGTATTTCCGAATACTAATATTGCTAGGGCCATTAAAAAAAATTACTTTTATGCACTTCAGATTTATTGTGCTTTCTATCCATAAGTCTTTTTTCTTCTTTTTTGTATTTTATGTTTGCTAAGTGTAGTGTCTACACTATTTGCACGTCACTGTCAGACGGCCTGACACGGTCCCGATCAAGGTGGTATCAAGCGAGACGAGGCAACCACACCTTAGCTCGTTTTTCGCCATCACAGTTACTGCACTCGCACACACTACTGCCAACATCATAACACGGTACATAACACCTCCTCTCCTTTAAGAAAACTTCCCCCCAAACCCAAATGTTGGGGTTAGAACACAGTTACAGCACTTATGATACAATATGAATGTTGCGCTGATCACAGCCTACACACTACACCTAATCACTACACATAATCCCTTAACTTCTCCGGTTGGCGTCTCACTCTCGATGGGTAACGGATGTTAGATGGCTTGTAGTAGCTCTCGCTCACTCCAAATCCCCGGAAGGGCCTCACGTCATCTTCCAATGCCATGGTGAGCTCTCCCATGGCTGCATGTTGTCCCTCTGAGGTGGTGCTTGAGGAACTCTGGACGGCACGCTCTGTGGACCGCAGCGCTGGTGTTTCTTGACCGCCTTCCTGTGTACTACCAGCACGTTCATGGGCATCGGGGTAGTTACTCTCATGTTGGCTACTGACAGGTTTGCCTCCTCCCTGGCTGCTCCCTCTCCAAGCAGCAGTCTTGTGTCTCGCTGGGGGCTCCTTGGGTGGGACTCAGCCATTGCCTGGCTTCCCAGCTGCTGAGCCAGTTTCTCTGCGTGAGATCTGGTCCCTATGACGCCTGTGCTCCTGCCCATCGTCATCGGTGACAATGTAAATCTGCTTACCGTTCTGGCCAGATATCACTCCTGGCCTCCACTTTGCACTCCTGCTGTTGTAGATCCTGTACCATACAGCATATTTTATAATGAAATGTCGACTCTGGTCTACTGCTGAAGGTTGCGGTGGTGAGGGCTCGACATGAGCCAGTGGGCGTAGCTGGTCCAACGCCGTCCTAAGAGTACGGCCCATCAACAGCTCTGCGGGGGTCTCATGACTACCAGCCACAGGAGTGGTGCGCCGTGTAAACAATACTCTTGGTAATCTGGTCTGCCAGTCCCCCTCGATGACCTTTTTCAACTTATTCTTCACTGTCTGGACCATGCGCTCTGCTTGCCCATTACTTGACGGGTGAAATGGTGTCGTGCGCATTAGCAGAATACCGTTCTTCCTTGCAAAATCACCAATCTCTCGAGATACAAAAGCAGAACCGTTATCTGAGACTAAACATTCAGGTAAGCCATGGACGCTAAACATGTCCCTCAACTCCCGCACAACTGTTGCCGACGACATAGACTTCACCATTTTCACTTCAGGCCACTTGGAGTAGGCATCCACTGCAATCAGGAAAACCCTGCCTTGAAATGGTCCAAAAAAGTCTACGTGGACTCTGGCCCAAGGTTTAGTTTCCTTGTTCCAGGTGTTATGTACCGTGTTATGATGTTGGCAGTAGTGTGTGCGAGTGTAGTAACTGTGATGGCGCGAAAATTACATCTATGTCCACTTCACTCGTAGCCTTGGGAAGACACAGCGATGCCGCCAAGACGTATAGTTCGGCCCCGCATACTGTGAAAAAGATCGCTTTCTTCTCCTCCTTGGCTGTCACTTTGCTTGCTGTAAAACAGTACTGCAGCCTGTCCGCGTAAGTTTGCCAGCTGTCCCGTCCCGGAACGAATTCTCCTAATGAATTCCATAACGCCATTGTAGGTTATGTGCGCGAGTCGCTCGTTGGGCACCCAGTGTCGCCTGTCGCGTGGTCTCGAATCACTCGTCGCCAATGTAGTGTCTACACTATTTGCACGTCACTGTCAGACGGCCTGAAATGGTCCCAATCAAGGTGGTATCAAGCGAGACGAGGCAACCACACCTTAGCTCGTTTCGCGCCATCACAGTTACTACACTCGCACACACTACTGCCTACATCATAACACGGTACATAACACTAAGTATTATCTGTTATTTGTAAACATTTTTTTTAGTGCAAAATATTTGTCACTTTACTGTTAATAAACTGTTTCTTTTATAGAAAGAATTCACACACTCATACTGTAATAGGCTCCATCTTTAATACCCAAACATTTTTTCTCTCTCGCTGTTGCTGCGCATGTGCAACAACAGGGTGTACAAAAACACATACAGATTGTATCACAAACAAGGACACCACATATTCAGCACACCCTCTCAATTTCAAGTCCTCTGTAGTGTTTAATACACTGTCTTCTGGAATCATTAACACTGTATTACATGGATGGAGTTCTCCTAACTTTAAATTGAACATATACGTTTACAAAAAAGAAAGATACAAAAAAAATACTAATATCACACAGTTTGATGCATTCAGTATTTAAAAAAAATTATGTGAACACTTACTAAGTTAAACCAAGCCAAGATACTGTTGGCACTGTATGAATTTGTTCTTACCCATAGGCTTAGTAAATACTTCAGCTATATTTTTTACAAGATTCTACATACTCAGTATTTATCATTTGCTTGGATACTATATCTTCCAGAAAATGATACTTTATATCAATGTGTTTAGAGCGTTGTGTGTTCTCATAGTTACTTGACATGTAAATCGCACCTTGGTTATCCACCAATAATGAACCCTGCACGTGCACTTTTGTACTGAAAACAAATTCTGACAGGAGACCCTTGGTAAACAGAAGTTGCTGCCAACACACAAGATGTATATTCTGCTTCTGCAGTACTCAAAGCTACAACTTGTTGTTTACTTGAGCACCAAGAGACCTGGTTGTCACAGTGTAATGTTATCATTCCACTGATGCTCTTCCTGTCCTTGTCTCCTGTGCAGTCTGCATCTGCATAGGTTATTATTTTTGTGAATTCACCTGGATTTATCTCATACACTAGTTTCTTGTCCCTTATTGCCTTCAAATACATGAGTACTCTTTTTGCAGCAAACCAAAGGGTTTGGTTTGGCTTATCCAGATATCTTCTAAGGAAAGATGTAGCAAAAGCTATGTCCAGTCGTGAGGTCTGTGACAGATAAATCAGACTACCTACCAGTTCTCTGTCAGGTATATCAATAACAGGCTCTGACTCGTCTACATCTATTCTAGCTTCCGTTGGAGTGTTGCATCCTTTACATTCTTGAAGATTAAATTTCTCCAACATCTTGTCGATAAGTTCTCCTTGGCCGATCTCTATCTTATTAGTGGATATTTCTATGTCAGTTCCAAGGAAACACTGTACGCTACCCATGTATTTTGTGTTGAATTCTTTATTCAGTTTCTTAGCAAGTTCTTCAATTTTTTTATTTCTCTCTAAATAACAGGATATCATCGACCCATGTTACTAGCCAAACACCATCCCGTCCATACAAGCAGACATCATACAGTGATCTTCTCAGACTACTCTCTTCAGCAAACACATAGAATCTTTGATTCCAGCACCTTGGCGATTCTCTGAGACTGTATAATGGCCGTTGAAGCTTCAACACTGGATCTCCTTTCACTCCTTCAGGTCTGTATGTATACACGTCTTTATCAAGGGTTCCGTTCAGAAAGGCTGTGATAGCATCCATCTGTTTGGTGTCCTAGTGTTTTTGTAAGGCACACGACAGGACTAACCTCATGGTGGAAAGCTTTGCCACAGGTGCATACACCTCATTCGTAGTTTTTGATTGGTACCCTCTGGCAACTAATCTTGCCTTTTTGGTCTCATCCTTTTTAGTAGTAAATATCCACTTAGTTTCAATTGGTCTTGTATTACGTGGTTGTTTGTCAACTGTTGTCCATGTCTGGAAATGATCATGAGCTTCGAGATCCTTCTCAACTGCTTTTCTCCAGTCATCGCTTATTTCTACAGTTTCTTTGTAGGACTGGGGCTCACTTTCACTTAGCAAACAATAGTTCACGTAGTACAATTCATAGTTTTCAAAATGTCTTGGCTTTGATACTTTTCTCTTCGGTCTGTTGGCATCTACAGTTTCCATATCAAAACCATAAAAGTCTTCATCCTCATTTGTGCTGTCATCTTTTGATGTCATATCTTTCTCAACTTTCGCTTCATTCTCTAGGTAATCCCTGGACTTCTGTTCTTCTAACACACCATCTTTATAATAGGTTCTCTTCTCCTTTTTTCCTTGAAGACGATCGTTATCTGAATTATTTTCCCTCACATTGTAGGAGACATTGTTCTCATCAAATGTCACATCTCTAGAGATTATTACAGCATCTGTAAGTGGATCCTATATTCCGTAACCACTAGGACTGTATCCCACCATTCTTCCTGGCCTTGTTCTTAGTTCCAGTTTACCACGTTTTGGTAGTTTCAAAGCCCATGCTTTTGCACCAAATACCCTCAACTTCTGTAGATCAATTTTCTCAACAAATATCTCTGCTAGAATACCTTCATTAAGTGCTGCTGTTCGTGATCTATTTAACTGGTAGGCTGCTGTCCGAATTGCTTCCCTCCACAAGTGTTTAGGTAAATTGGTCTCAACGAACATGATCCTGACCTTGTCCAATAGCATCCTATTCAGTCTTTCACATTTTCCATTACTTTGGGGAGAATATGGTGCAATGTATTCTAGCCGTTTTTCAACTTTTCACGAGTGAACTCTCCACCATTATCACATCTCACACGGCTCGTACAGTTTGCTCCCAACTTTGACTTGAGTTGTCTTTTAAAGTCAATCAAATTATCAGCTGCTTCACCCTTGTTTTTGAGTAAATAAATCACACAAAAATGTGAATAATCATCCTTAATGGTCTGATAATATTTTTCACCCTTACTGGTTGGGGTACTTACAGGTCCACCAATATCAGTATGAAAAAATTTCCCAATCCTACTTGACCGTGGGTATGAGATTTGAGGAAAAGGTTGCCTACTGGCTTTACCCTGACGGCATGAATCACATACTTCCTCTGAAAAGGGAAGACTCATGAATCTCTGTCCTTTCCTGTTCAAATGTCCCAACCTCCTATGACACAGGTCATCAGTTGAGGTTAGGTTACACTTCTCCGGGCAAAGGTTTAACTGACCTGAACACAATTTGCCTGAACTGTTAAAATAATCCTTAAACCGCCATTGTTCACTATCTCTGCTCCATTCTCTGTGAATACTACCCTTTTTCCAGGATAAACAATTTTATTTACAGACAACAGGTTAAATGTAAGTCCTTGCACAATGAGAGCCTCAATCCTAATCACACGTCCCTCCACATGTACTCTTAAAATGCCTTTTCTATGTGCAACCAGCTCCTCGCCATTTGCTACACTAATTCTTAACTGGACACACTATCACACTTATATCTGCCATAAATGTCTCGGTACATATCTAAAGTCACAAGATGATCTGTATAGCCCGAATCCAAAATTAATTTAACGTTCCCTTCCTGCACTTCATTTGTCAATACAGCACTAGTACACAACCTCGAAATCCTGAGTTAGGCTGTCTTGGGCAGCGACTCTTTCTTCTTCCACAAAAATTATTACTGGAAATTCTCTTGTGGCAGTCGACTGTTTAAGTGTTCACTGTCTCCACATTCGCAGCATCTTCTGACGGGTCTGTTGGCAGACTACATTGCTCTTGATGCATCGAAAGGTGTTTCTTCTACTGGTGTTTCTTGTACACTACTTACCTTTGTCTTTGACGTGTTGAATGACGCTTCATCATCTTTGTTGTCCTGAACGTGACTTGCCTTTAGTTCAGCATCCAGTAACCTTGATTTTATAAATTCTAATGTAAGGCCAGTGTCCAGTGCCTCCAAAACAGTCATAATTTTTTCATACTGATTTGGTGTGGTTAACAATAAATGACAAAACAAGATAATCTTGCTCCAAGATTGAGACCTTTGCGTCTAGATCCCTTACCAAACAATCAAATATGTTGAATTGTTCTTGTAGTGACATTGTACACTTTAAGGTGAGAAGTTTCTTGCGCACAAAAAGTTTTGAAATTGCAAAGACATTCAAAGATATAGCTCAATGACTATAACATCTGAAATGCTGTCTTCGCATCTCTAACATAGTCCATGTGTCTGTCTGTAACACAGCTAATAATTACGTTCCTAGCCGTACGATCAACGTCATTTGCTGTTTGCAACTCCTTACCCTCTTTGCTTTTCCAATTCTCATATTCTACGCTTCCCTCTAGTCCTTTTTCATCCAATAAGGCCTTTACACGAAACTCCCAATAACGAAAATTGGTGTCCATTAGCTGGGCAAAAGGACAAACATTTGTGCTAGCCGCCATAGCACTGCCGTTTTTTTTTTTTTTTTTTCAGTCCGTTATAAACATCTCCCTACTCACTGCTTCCGATAATTTTACTTGTATTCCACACAAATTTGCCTATGTTTATTTCCTTTAACGCAGCGTTAGTCTCTGGGCCCATAACCTGTTAACAGTTTCTTTTATAGAAAGAATTCACAAACTCATACTGTAATAGGCTCCATCTTTATTACCCAAACATTTTTTCTCTCTTACTATCGCTGTGCATGCACAGCCACAGAGTGTACAAAAACAAGGTAAATAATAAACATACAGATTGTATCACAAACAAGGACACCACATATTCCACACTTACACATAGTGTCCAGAATAAAGCTGTTAAAAAATAATGTATTTTCACTTTACATAGAGGTAAACCACTCATTATAACTATGGGACCATAGTTGATGCTGTGGCTAGAGCACTCGCCTCTCACTAAGGCAATCCGTGTTTGTTCAATTCCTGGCAGAGTCAGACCCAATTTTTTGCTTGTAGGTTACATGGTGGATGTTACTGTTTGATTGGTGGATTTTCTTTTCTGTGTACTCATGTTTCCCTGACCTTCGTATGCCATCTCGTTTTGAATGTAGGGACTCATTTCATCTCATCCCTTGGGGCAGACAAATGCCTAAGGATGTCAGTCACAAAACTGCATTTGGAATGAAATACCTTGGCCCTCGGGTACCCTTCCATATTATATTTATGTATTTATTATAATTATAATAATATCCTTTATTTTGTTTATTGAAAAAAGGAATCAAGCTTACAGTGAATACTAATGAAGTTTGTTGTGGACACCTAACCTAGTTCAACAGGTGTCAAATGACTGCAATCAAGCTACTGATGTAGAGCTGAATCTGATTCACTACAGTAATGTTGTTTTAAATAATTTAAATGTTGAAACTTTTGCTTGTAAACATTATTTTAAAGCTCCAAGTTAAAATTTCTAACAAAGTTAATGATATCTTTGCAGTCAGTCAGTTTTGCCTCCTGTTTCACTTCACTGACCAGGAAATATGAATGTAAGAACTCTGTAACGTGTTATTAAAAATGTGGCGCAGCACCGTCTATCTAAAATGTGTAACCTAGATAAAAGTGTGGTGGCCTGTGGAACAACTACTGTAGGTGTGAGCAGTAGGGGCTGATGAAGTCACATAACGGATCTTCAAACATTGGCTCATAAAATGTTTTGAGTTAGGAAGTTTAGTGAATTGTTTGTACACCCTAAACATAGTTGTTTATTTAATTTAGTAAATATTTAATGCTGTATGATGAGGATTGAAATTTGTCTTGTCAAGCCAAAAGTTGTTTCTCACAATCCTTACATAAGCACATTGAAATTTCTACAAATTTAATTAATTGTATGTTTAATATTTCCAGCTATTAAATAAGTAATTAAATTTTTTTAGTTAATAATGCCTAGCATGTATAAATGCAAGGCACTTTTGAATAAAATACTGTACATGCATACACATACTGTAAATTATTTCAGTAAACATTTGTTCTGTAATATTTTAATCCTATGGTGAAATATATATAAAAAAAAGTTCATTTTAATATACATATATATATATATATATATATATATATATATATATATATATATATATATATATATATATATATAATGTATTTCTTGAATTATTGAAATTTGTTTTAATTTTAAACCACAAAGCATCTCCTTGCCAATTGTGCTCATTAAAGACGGACTCGTGACGTGTTTTTCTACTGAATATTCTGTTTGGCTTGGTGTAAGACCAAGTGTAACTTTTGGCATCTTGAGTTATTTTAATAGTTCCAGGGATGTAACACTAGCTACGTTAGTAGGTGCTGTCGTCTAGACATGAATGAAGGAACTGTTTCCATGAAGAGCTGGGAGAACAGCCAAATCTGTGTCCTTCTCAAATATGAAAAACTTCTACGAGAAGTGATGCCATTTTGCCTTGCGCATACATGTAGGAAGGCCAAGAGAAGAGCACAGATCGGTAGTGCACATTACAGGGTTGCATCATTGCTGCTTTACAGAGTAAAAAATGCCTTGCATTCGTGATTGGTGAAACAAATCTTATGAACTGTATTGGTATCATAAAATGCAAAGGAATGTTTTAAGTATTCAAAATAAATGCTTTGCAGAAAACTGGTTGTTCATGTACATTTGTGCAGTTACACACCAGCCATTACTGGGTGCGAGTGACCCTTGTGTTATAGCAACATAGAATTTCGGAGACATTTCCAACAAACAGTGTAGCACACTAATTCTACTTTGCCATAGTGGATCTCATGGTGTAGCCATGGCTTTAAAGTTATTTCGTGATTTGTGTTTAGCTTAAAAGATGTTTATTGTACTTACAAAATATAAATTAAAAATGAAAACAATGGTGACGGTGTTCTTACAGACTGTTGGAGAAGGTATTGCACCTTTGGCTATGATGATCATCATTGGAGATGGTATTCATAATTTCATGGATGGTATGTCCATTGGTGCTGGCTATATGCAGAACGTTAAGACAGGAATGGGTTTGGCAATTGCAGTTGCTTGTGAAGAGTTTCCTCATGAACTAGGTAATAAATTATAAAGTAGTACATATAGTTATAAATTGTCATTGTTAAATTAATATTTGCTGTGTACTGTATTATTATTTGTGATCTTAATGTGTAACTTGCTAATGCATATACTGTTACAATCCGAGATTTCATTCCATGCCTCTTGTGCTCAAAAGTTTAAAGGTGCCAGATAGTTGTAAATAACATGTGCACATTTAAGGTCATGTAGTGACATGAAATATCAGCAGCTGTGGTTTTATCACATGGTTAACAAAGAATATGCTAAATATGTCTCAGTAGCCATTCTGTTCTGGTCACACTGTTTGCCACTGCAAAAAATAAAAGAACTGAAAAAAAAATCTCTCGCATTTCAAAAATTGTAAGAAATGGCTTGCTCAACCAACCAATCACCTGCAACTCACTCATGTAGGTAAACAACACTGTTTTGTAATGTTAAACCAATTAAAATACTGGAGGAAGTTTTTAAAAAAATCGCTGAAATTTTTGGTGACTTCATTAGAGTCAAAAACACTGCACCTTGATGATTAATGATTATTTGTTAAATGTTTGCATACTAATAACACAAACATTCAGTACCGTAAAAACCAGAATTCACATTGGCCCAGTCAAATAGGAACACATGAAAAATGTGAGAACATGGGACATGACTGCATTGGAACCTAGCTAACAGTTAAATTTTCTCACAGTTAATACTCTCTCTAGGAATAACATATTGTTCTGAAGTCTGTAAAATAACTAATCTGTAGCCTAATAATGGTGCAAATTTAAAGGCCTCTACTAATGAATAATGATACATACTATGAGTTAGTCTGATTTTAATGCAGCAAATTTAAAGTATTTGACTAAGCAGATTAGTACTGATGCAGTGGTTCAAAGTGAAAGTATGAATTTGGGCTAGTAGAATACCAAGATATCTTATATATGCATGCTTTGTTATAACTTTATTTATTTATTTTAGTTTTACCTGATAATTATTATTAGTCGGAAACCTTATTTTTTCTATAGAATGTGGTGGATTGTTTTTCTACTGCATTTATTGTAATTGTATTGTACATGCACCAAACATCAGGCAGGTAAATCAACCCACATCCAAATTAAAACAGTCTACCAAGCAATGAGTAGTTACACAAGGAACATGTTGCCAATAATTAGGAGCTACCATAAATCACACCTCATGAGTCTCCTATATTGTATTGTCATTGTACAATGTAGCTAATCCAGTTTAATATGCAACGTAACTTTGTACAGTGGTGTTAATGAGCAATCAGTGTTTACAAAACAGGGCACTATTTTCAAACTTGTGTTAATTTTATGCACCATAACCTTTAAATTTAAAACTCATAGAGTTTTTGTTTTATTTAAAACATAATATAAAAGGTAAAGAAGTTCTTGCAAAAGTTGTTAGCAGTGCAGACATTTTTGTGTCTGGTAATGTTCACACACTAGTACTTTTTAATTCAGTATAATTTTATTTTGCAGGAGATTTTGCTATCCTGATCAGCTCCGGAATGCCAGTGAAGAAAGCTTTGTTATATAACTTTCTGTCAGCGTGTACAATATATCTTGGTCTGGCTGTAGGAATAATTCTGGGTGACTTCCAAGTTGAATTTATCTTTGCATTTGCAGGCGGTCTCTTCCTTTACGTCTCTCTTACAGGCTTGGTAAGTAAAACTTTATAGAGTATCGGTAACTGAATTACAGTTGGTAATTTGTTTTGGGTATTTATATTTTAAATGCATGAATACTAAACAAAAGGTCTAATCAACTTTTAGCAAAAAAAAAAAAAAATTTACGTGAATTATTTTTGGACTTTAGACTTGCTCTAGCCAGTATTGTGAGTCATGTGTAGGGACTGGAATATTTCGCGAATTCAATGACCTGTAGACTAGAATCTATTGTACTATGCATACTCAAGCCCCGACTGTTTGTTCACTAGCTGCTACTCAGTGGAACAACAGATAATGAACGAATAGACGGGGCTTGAGTGTGCATAGTACAATGGATTCTAGCCTACAGGTCATTGAATTCGCGCAATTTTCCAGTCCCTGGTCATGTGTAATGTGCAGGTAAAACCAGAGTGAGGTAAGTTTTGGAATAATCATATTCGTGTTGAATATTACAGGATGAGTAAAAAAGAATACCCCAACTTTGAATGTCTGTATAATCACAACCAAACAACTTACAATGTTGTGTGACCACTCAAAAGAACCATGGAACAATGAAGTTTTTGTACCATACCTTTATAAATGTTCAATGTGACCGCCTTGAGCAGCACGAATCATATTGATGCGATACTCTAACTCGTTCCACACTCGTGCTAGCATATTCAGTGTAATGGTGTGGATGGTGTTCGTAATTCTTGCCTTGAGTTCGGCAATGTTAGCCAAAAATGGTGGAACAGACATGAGATCCTTTATGTACCCCCATAGGAAAAAATAACACGGGGTGAGATCTGGGCTCCTTGGAGGCCAGTGAAGAAGTGACTGGTCACCATTTGCTCTGCGACCAATCCAGCATTGTGGCACCATCTCGTCCAGATAGTCGCAAACAGCTAGGTGCCAATTGGGTGATGCACCATCCTGCTGGAAAATTAAGTCCCCTGCCTCCTCTTCTAATAGCGATATAATGCAAACCACACAGTCTACCATGTAGCTTTGATTCTCACACAAAACAAGGTCAGCTTCCCAAGTTATACTGCAAGTTACAACCATTTACACAGCAAATTTCACCTTGTAGAGAGAAGGAAAGAAGGAGCAAAGTTTCACAAGACTACTGAGTTGCCACCATGATAAACCAGTTTTTATTAAGTCCCTTCAGTGGTGTAAAAAAAAAGGGTTTCACTAAAATAAAAAATAATACAAAAAGAAATTTGTTACATTGTCATATTCCAACAATACATTATGTTCTTGTTCTGTTTCCAGGAGCTGCGATTTGTTTAATTTGTTTTGATGTTTTTTCATTGTACATTCTTTTTGCTATAACAAGCTATAACTAAAATTATGCAGTGGTATATGAACACTATACAGAATGTTCAGAAACACCCATATAATAGTACATCATGAGAATCCTGGGCTAAATTGGAGTGGCAAAATGTTGTACATCATTTGTAGCATAAAATTGGCAACATAGCATGAAGAAAGTCTGCTTTTGTGCTCCACTTCCTGGTATTATTTTATGGATGTTACATCAAGTGAATGTAGAATCATGTGTGGACTACTCAGGATTTGAACCTGAGCCCCATAATATGATTGTGAAAATAGTCGTAGCAAGATATTTGAGTAGTGCCAGGGGTCTGACACTAGATAGGGCTTACAATCTCCTTATTGAACACTAACGATTGTTTGTTACCAACATTGGTATGGCTCCGAAAAATACAACAAAATGGATTGAAATCACTTTTTTGGTAATATTTACTCAATTCATGTGCACGATTGTGTTATTTGCCCACATTTAAGTTTAATTGCATGAATTATAAGATAACAAACAGTTTCCATTTAAACATGTAATACGATAAAACATTTTGCTCCATGCGGTTTGTGAGCCTGGTCGTTTTGATTCTATTATATTTTTGTCTGTTACCACGTGTTGGTTGTGTGAAATGCTGTGTTTTCTAGTTTATAATTACTAACACATTTTATTTGAAGGTGAGTTGTTAGTGTTTCATATATTTAGATAGTCACTTATTGCTTTGTAAGTGTGCAGTATTAGATTTACAATACGAATATTATGTGTAATAAAATGTTGCGTGCCTTGTTGAGAATACCCTAACCAAAACATTTCCCACAAAATTATTTTTACAAACTCATGCCACTTTTGATGCGTACAAATAAATTTCGTAAATATACTTTTACATACACGAATATATCTCAAGAAGTGTTTTAATCATGCATTATAAAATATTTAAAATGGCAACATGACGTTGTTAACGGCGGTAATTTGTGGGGACAAAACAAAATTCTTTTGAAAATTCAATTTACTGAAAATAGTCATAAATAAAGACAATAAAGAATTATACACACAGAAAAAAACTATAAAATAGTGTTTTCTAGGCATTATATGCTAACACTTAAAAAAGTAAATAATAAATTAAGCAGGTGATTCCTCGTACAATTTCGAGCTGCGTGGTTGGCAACATATAATCGTTAGTGAGGCCAAAACTGCCCTGAAAATAAGACGCGAGGCTTAACCTGGGAGTGCCAACTCTGTCCTTTATATGCTCCTTGAGTAGTGCAAGAAGGGCCTTACTCTGTGCTACGTTGCCACATTGTGCACGTAAAATGTCATTGTACATAATTTACATCTTCGATTTAGCCCAAGATTTGTGTGGTGTGATTATACAGCAGTTTCTAGGCATTGTGCATATAATAACTTGATCATAGTAAGTATGGAAAATTGACCAGTTTCGCTCCAATCGCCAAGTGCGTGGGAGTTTCTTTTCTTAATTAGGTTGGTAGGTTTTGTAGTCACTTCACCTATTATCAGAACAGCTGCCGCAGAAATTGTTGCTTTCTTTCTGAGACTGACCTTTTTGCTTGAGGGGGGAGTCTCCTCGGTCGTTGGCAATCAGCTCCTGGATGCGCTTGTGCAGCTTATATTGTTCGCTTAGGTCGATTAATGTGGGCTCAGGCCGTGGTAGCTTCTGTAACGAGGGGATGACCCCAAGAGGTGGCAGATACTCTGCTGGTAATTGCTGTTGGCATGCAATGGCAGCTTGCAGCTTCCTTCCTTCAATAGCTTCGTGTTCTTCGTAAGTTCAAGGATATTTTGCGACATTTAAAATGAAGGAAAACACATTAATTCACTTGATAACTAGGTATATTACACTTGCTTCACAGGTTATTTACAATCACTTATACAATTGCACTTACGGCACTCTTGCCACTACTTTGTACTTGCAAACACGTGGTTACTTTAACTACCTAGAGAGCTCTGTCTGCTTTGAATGGGCTCCTCATTCTCCTTATACACCCGTCTGATGGGGTGGAAGTCGCATTAGGTGGGTAGACAGAAAATGGCCGGCGGCCATGCTGAGCGTTTGCCGTTGCAGGGGTACCACTTGTAAAAATACATATTTCTCCCAAAATATATCTTGATCCCTATAATTGCAGCATGTTGCCGTGAAACAATAAATAATAATAAAAATACATACACACAAAAATATTACACACAGTTTTAGGTGTTTATACATATATACAACAATACTGGCGTATTTTACGTAGTCGTGCTTTTAAATTAAGTCCGTGCATGTGGTTTGTTTATGTAAGATGGCAGTGTTTGTCAAAAATTGTTACGTGGAACAATGCGTAATAAAACAGTTTAAGTGCAATACTAATAATATTTAGACACAAGATACTATATACATATACTGGATATCTGAACACGTGAGTACTGGCAAGGTTTTTAAGGTTAGACTAGTCACGTGGTGAGAAACTGCAACACAGGTTTCCTGCTAACGTATTTTAGGGAGATGAGCGTACAAAATGTTAATAGTGAGCACACTGGGGTGCATCAAAATCTGTAGTAATAGGGCATGGAGATTCCCATTTGACATTAATATTGCTGCTGAGAAGAATAGTGCACTACCGTGTTTTATACTCGAAAAGATTTAGTATGAAGTTCTTTATCAGATAGTGAATCATGTTTTTTACTACAAGATATTTCTAACAGTTTTGAACACAGTCTTACATTGGTACCGAGTTCGGTGGCGCAGTGCTGATAACAAATTGAACCCACTCGCATGATCCTGATTTTGGTTTTGCATGGTGATTTGTTTGTTCATTTATTCTATAGTCACGACGCCGTGAAACATTTTTATTCCTTGAGTGTTCCCTTAAGTGTGATGCAACTAGCCCCAGTACATCTCCAGCACCGAATCAGGCCCTTGGAAATGTGAGAGTATACGAATGAATGAACAGTAGCTCCTTCACATCATTGGTGCACATAGAGCATGGACCCCGTGACAGCCTTAAGGGAATTAATCTCTACAGCCCTGGATTTTTTTCTTTCTTTTCTTTTCAATAACTTCTGCTTCAGTGAATTCACCAACATTTTAAACTCATTAAAGTATACACAGAAACTTACTAAATTTTCTGAATTAATGCAATCTTAATCTCTACTTGACTTAGTAACTGGAAACAGCTGTCAAGAAAAAAATGATTTTCTTATGCGAGCAGCCACTACAGTGGTCCCAAAAGTAACAGAAACCATGCCGTATGGATTCCAAAGAGTGAATAAAACAATAAACGATGCAGTTTCAATGTAAAAAACTTAATATAATCTGTGTGTTTCCTGCTTGATAAGAAAAGCCATAAATCCAAGCTGGCAAAATTCAGTTCCACTTAAAAGAGGCTAAGCCTACCATGAAATTTTGTCAAGTAAATTAAATATTGGTGTTAACTCGTGTGAAGTACAGTAGTAAATTTTTTTGTCTATGGTTTACTGGACCATATGCCAGCCTTTTCATAAGTAAGTAATTGTGAAATTGGCTTTGATGAAATTAAATTTTAACTTTTGAAATCAACATTTTTAAAAATTACTGCATTTTATTCTGTATTTAATTCCATCTTTTCCTTGAGTACCAAAACACTACATTCCGTATCTTAGCTCCTAAGGTCAGGGGGAGGTTGGTATTGTCCAACACAAAACAGGTTGTGACCAATCCATCACAAAATATTGTGTTTAGCAGGCCTATGTTATTTAGTTAAAAAATATCACAGGACATTTATTGTTTCAGCAAAAACGTCCAGGATTTTATTTGTGTTTAATACTTTCTTTTATGTTTCTTTTCTTCCAGTTCCCAGAACTGAGCCAAATGTTAGATGATTGTTTGAAGAAGAGCAGAAGAAAAGCTTTTTATATTTTATTACTACAATTTGGTGGAACAATGACTGGCATCACTATTCTTTATCTAGTCACTACTCTTTCATGATCCAAGTAGAACAGGGTAAATTTTCAACTTTTTATTTCAAATGTCTGTGTTAAGTTGTTCTTGTTATCATCAATCAATCTGTTTCAAGTCATATTTTTTACTTATTACACTTGGTCTTACTAGCAAAGTAAATTTTACTGATATTACTGTAATTTATTTTAATTGCACGTGTTGTAATTTAATGTTGTTAAAAGTATTATTTGTTGGTATTTATTTATGAGAATAAATTAGAACTGTCAAAGATTTTAGCAAATAATACCTATGTAAATACGACAGAGTTTTTAAAAACAAAAAGAGTTAATTTGTACATAGTATTCGTCGAGCTGTGAAGAACGCAAATGGAACTATTTTAATGTGAGTTGACAGTGCTGCGTAATCATGTTTTGTACGGCAATGTTACAGAAACCCATGTTTGTACAGAATATTGTTATTGTAATTTTTGTAATAAAATATTATGAGAAGATTTTGTTTCTGACTTAATCTTTACATCATACTTTACTGTGTGAATAGTAATACTTACCGTGACTAATCACATACTTTAATCATGTAGTCAAGTTTCATCAGCTTTTAAGATAGGTTTTTATTTACAACATGTCTTGTGAGAGGTAGAGGAGGATGTGTGGAATTTATATGGAGGTATGAAATGAGGTAGGAATGAACAGTTTTGTGTGATAGAGAACTTAATGGTAAAGTTAACTGGGGCTTGGTTAGAGGTAGGTAAGTCAGGCATGAAGCTTCTTTGCATAAGATATTAGGGAAGAGAAAGCAGAGGAAAAGGAAGGCACGAATATAATGAGAAAACAGACAAAAAGGTCACATGAGTTAAAAACAGTAAGAAGGAGAAAGGAGTGACAAATGTAGTACGGTAATCTATAGCTGGAGCCTTGTGATAAAAGTCTCACTGAAGACTAGCTACTTTAGAGAGCCAGGTAGATAATGTGAATTGAGAAGAGAAGTTTGAACAAAGTGATGCATACCCAGGCACAGCCCCCACACAAGTCCATCTGCAGTGCTGCAGATCTCCCACGAGAAAAACCCCTCACCGCCCTACACAATTTATTTTTATTTATTTATTTTATTTTTTACATCACCCTGGAGATTCCGTATTGAACTTGTTGTTCATGTAATATAGGGCTTGTCAATTAGTGTGTTAATAGTGTGAACGTACACAACAGTAGCATGCCACTACTTACTAGAGCCAATGATTTTTAATTATGTTGCTTTGTATTGTTAACACATTGGAAATTGATCGAAAATGGTCTATAGATGGACTGCTGATTTTATATATCATCTTAAGTTTTTAATTAAATTCTTACTACTGTGAAAAAGTAACAATTTACAGTTTTTTAGTGATGCAAAACATGTAAGGTATTACAATTTGAATGGCCTATGTTTATGCAAATTAAAAAATTATTTACATCCATTTTTGACACATTTTGTAGGTTTTCTGGGCTGGCCACTGTCACAACACCTTAACTTTTTTTTTTTTTTTTTTTTCCAAATCTAACATGTTATATATATCAGCATAGCACAAACAACTTTGATTTTGTACTTAACCTGTGTGTGTGTGTGTGTACACACACGTGTTTAGATAGTTTTAAAAATTGATTAAAAATGTAAAATGGATGAGGTATTTTAAAAAAATGTACTAAATATTGAAAACATGCTTGTGTACATAAAGGAAATACTCAAGTTATGTTATCTTACAATTTCTGTGTAACATACAGCAGTCATAAATATTGTCAAAAATTAAAGACATTGCTAATATAATAAACCCTTTTTTTTGTACACAATATTTATAGTAATTTTAATGCAAAGTTGGCCACTGTATGACTTTATTTAGGCAATTTATCTCTCACAAAAACTTTTATGAGAAGAGCTGATGAGTAACACAATAAATTACTCAAAACTTAAAATATACAATATAAAATAAAATTTCTATGAAACTGGCAATTAGGCCTAAATCATTATTGTAAGAAATTTTAGCATTCACCAACACTTCAATGAAAAGATTAAAACAGAATTGAGTTATTCAAAACTTTAAAAAACATGCAGCTGTATTCTGTAACTCATCACTCTTGAAACAAAAAGTTATGGTAGAGATCTGTAACTGCAGTGGAAAATGTCCTGACATTTGTTGATATTACAGACTGCATCAGCTAATCTGCGAGAGCAGATCATATCATCAGCCTGTACTTCTTACCTTCTCCATTGTTTATAACCTAAGTTAGCCAGCTGATTCATCACATTCTGACGGCACTCCCAAGGACAGTGTATTTATACAACCAGTACCACCAGTCTGCGGCATCCGCGCAAGCAGACGTGCGACACGGTTGTTATTAAATGATAATGTGACATCAACACAAGAATAATAAAATAATCAAAATATATTACTTGTCTTTAAATATAATTAATCAGTAATTAGGAGCAACTGAAGTGTTAGCCCTTGGAAGGGCAGCCTTTCCAATTCTTTAAAACATGTTAATTTTACTGCTGTAATAATCCTGAATAGTTGCCCTTTGGAAGGGCAACCCTCCAGGATTTTTCTTGCTGTGGTGTATTTGAAAGAGTGTCTGAATTGTTGGCACACAAAATATTTTGTCTACATGTGAATTACAGAATTATGGCAGCATTATATACATTGGTTCTTCAACTACAAGGGAAACTGCAACTGATCTTACCTCTTGCTAAATTTGAATGGAGCACCATGCCAGACCCAATGGGTAATGATCATTAGCCTATTCAACATGGAGCACTGTACTACAAAACATAAATACAGAAAACTTCCTCTACTGCAGAGCCTATTGTATCACAGTCTTAGGACCGGTTTTTATCACCTCCTGTAAATGCTTAACTTGCAGCAAAACTAACCGCTAACTTTAGCTACAGCATAAAGTAGCAGCTAGCAGGTTTAACTGGAGGCTAGAGCCTGCCTGCCATTTGGATCATGTGCTGCAAGCTGGATGCTTATTTACTCTGTGATTTGTTCTGTGGTGGATATTTTTGAATGCTCGCACTGAAAAAGAAAATTGGAATCTCAGATATTTCCTATGCTCATTTTAAGTCGTTATAAATAAACTGATTTGTAAATTAGCCGTTTCAATGTAAAGTTCTTCCATTGCACTGCTATAGTCTATGATGTGCCGTTCCCTTTCTTGCCCGGCTTAAACAGCACTGCTACCATTCCTCGTTCACTGCCATCTGTTTGTACGTATGTAGGTTTGTTGGGATCATGGAGTGCTAGCGCCGGACATTGTCTGAAACTGGCCTTGACGTCCTCGAAGCTTTTCGCCGTCACTGGTGTCCAGCTGAACTTTGTGCTGGGTGACAGGAGCACGGTGAGGGGTGCTGTTATTATTGCGAAATCTGGAATGTATTCTCTCTACCAATTTATTAGGCCGAAGAATTTTCGGACTTGTTTGCGGGTGCATGGTGGGGTGTATTCTTCAATGATTCGGAGTTGTTCCTGGTCGGGTTTGTTTCCGTCTAATTTATTACGTGTCCCAAAAATTTTATTTGCGTTTTGCCAATGTGGCATTTATTGTTGGCCCACACTAGACCGTTGATTGTGAGCCTTTCCAGCACTACTGTAAAGTGGTGTATTTGCTCTTCCCATGTCTGTGACCAGACTACTACGTCGTCGAGATACGCAACTACGCACTCTCCAATTAGCCCGTCTAGCACACGGACCATCATTGCCTGGAAGGTTTACCAGAGCACATTTCAACCCGAAGGGCATTGCGCAGAATTGGTACAGTGACCCGTCTGGGGCGGTGAATGCCGTCTTGTGTCGGTGTTCTCGTTTTACTGGCACTTGCCAATAACCGCTGCGCAAGTCCAAAGATGTCATAATTTTTGCATTACTCAACATGTTGAGAGAGGTTTTGACACTTATGTATGGTGGTGCTGCGGATTTCATGACTAAATTTAGTGACCTCAGATCCACACAAAATCTCCAAGTGCCTTCTTTTTTAGGAGCTAAGGTTATGGCGGAATTGTATCAGCTGTCGGAGGGTTCAATTACACCGTCGGCGAGTATCTCCGTTATCTGTTGTTTAATATTTTTGCCTGTGTTTGCAGATATTCCCACGGGGTGTGAACAGTGGTCTGTCGTGTTCCGTTTCTACGGCGTGTTCCGTGATGTTGGTGCGCTTAAGTGGGTCGACGCTCGCGAAAACGTTTCTGTGCTCGAGCAAGATCTTCTGCACTGCTGCGTGGTATTCAGGTGGTACGCTGTGGTCTATATCATTTAGGTTTACTGTTGTTGTTTGAGTGCGGGGTTCAAGGTTATACACAGTTCTGCGTTCCTTATGCCCGAAATGAATTTGCCTGGCGGCAGTTTCCACGATGGTGTTTTGTTCAGTTAACCATGTCAATCCCAAGATAGCATCTTCCCTTACCTCGCTTATTACATATGCCACTGTTTGCGTCTCAATGTCGCATATTTTGACTGTGATGTTGGCCTGTCCCATTACTTCACCACTGCAGACAGTGGTGGCAAGTTGCACTGTTTGTTTACACTGGTTCAGATTCCGGGTGTCTAAAATATGTGGTCTACCGCCCGTGTGGCGAGTCCCCTCTGTATCCTCCACGTCGAGATGTATGCTGTTGTGAGGCTGGAAAGCGGCTGGTTGGTAGGACTAAGGTTAATTCTACTACAGGTTAGAAAGAAAATACGTTTTCTTATGGGAGAGCTTGGCACAGGGAAAATTTCTGCCACTAGTTTCGCTTCGATCGCTAAGAGACCAGATAAATACGAAACCGTATTAAAATTCAATTTAAATGAACTTGGAAATTATATTTGTCATTTAATTTAATTTGCAAGTGAAAAGAAACCAATTTCGCCTTTTAAATTGTCAACATAAATAAACTTAAAATTCAGGAAAGCTCTGTGATTGGTCAGTTTGGTGCATTAGCGATACCAGCGCTCAAGTGGCAGAAATTTTCCCTGTGCCAAACTTATAACATTGATCTTTCTAACCTGTAGTAGAATTAACCTTAGTAGGACTAGCACCCGCAGGACCATGAAGTGGCAGTGGCCAAATAACTTACCCGCGTGAATAGATTTCACCACTGATTTATTGCATTAATATTGGCACACTGTATATTGCGCGTATGTGCCTTAAGCGGTCCCCACGTCTATAGCCGGTGGGTGGCTAACTCGGTAAACGCGAACACTGGTTACGCAATGGTGAAGTTACATTGGAAAGATAAACCCCTGGGCGCAAGAGCTTGCAGGGATGGAGGTGGCTTTTTACTCCTGGACGATTAAATTAGTGTTACGTTAATACGGTTCCTGAAAAACTAGATCAAATCACTATTGCAGCTACATGATACGACAAGATACGGTGATGGTCCAGGAAATGCGAACATGTAACCTACCTCCTACACACCCGAGACAAGATTGCCGAGTAGAGATGGGCGTTATTTAACGTAACCGTTAAAAATAACTGTTATAAATTGGTAACATGTTACTTGAGTAACACGTTTCGCAATTGACACTGTTATTTTTGGAACGTTTAAAAGGACTTGGTTATAGCTTATGTGGGACGTGAAACTGTTCTAACCCAGCACGCGCATGCGCACAGTTCCTTCTTCGGACAACTCTTTCTCCATCTTCAAGTCATCTCTCTCTCTCACACGCACATGCACACGCATGCGCACGCACACGCACGTTTGCATGCACGCACCCATGCGCACGACTTGATGTCAGGACGTTACTTGTACTGCGTTACTTCTGACTGCTGCCGCATTTGTTGTTCCACGTGCATAGAAGTTATATTTTTAAAACACTCCGTGCTCAGTTGTTTTAATATATAACAGTGCTTGTTTTACAATGTCTGTTTTTGTGTGTGTAACGTTTGTGAATTGAGCAAAAGGCAAAAAAACAAGCCACCTGTGAGCTTATTACACAGTTTCGGATTCCAAAAGAAATTAGCAATTTGTAACCTTCGTAATAAATCTCTGTGTTACAGCTCAACTACTAACTTAAAAAAAACTGTTACAGTTTCAGTTGCATTTATACTTAACTTGAGTTTTAAAAAACCAAGTAAATTTGATACATTGTTCCGGTTCAAGCAAACGAACAAAATTTCTTAACAAATATTTGTAACGTGTGAAACCTCGTTCCAAGTTCCAAGTAGTCTCGATGAACAGTTTTCAGTAACACGTTCCAAAAATAACATGTTACTGGAACGTGCTATTTATTTGGAACGGGAACGTTGGAACATGTTACACGGAAATAACTGTTTGGCACATCCCTATTGCCGAGCAATGGCGCTCGTTCCCGCTAGTAGCTGTGTACATTCAAAGACACTAAAATTTACATGAGACACATATGAATCCTTGGAGATGTTAACGCAATGAGCTCGTTGTGTTAACGTAATTGGGTTTGCTGAAATGGCATAAATAAACTTACATAGGAAAATTAATTTAATTGTGCCTTTTGCTCTGGTTGGCTTGTTAAGCTGTCTCTCAAAGTCCGAGCTTGCACTGTTTATTATTCTAACACACGTAGAACACTTGGATATGACACATTAATCACTATTCTTATTTTAAGTATAAAAAGTTGTTGACGCATTGCACGGTCTTTGTGGTTGTCAGGTTGTCGGTCTGGGCCGCTCCCAGCGGTCCAGCGTCATTGAATAGTTATGAAGCACTTTACCTAATAAATTTGTTTGCCCTACTTGTGGGTGCTCAATAATTCCCTAAAAATATGGAGACTGCCTCTCCATTATTACTTTGCCCTACTAACTCCCGCACTGTCTGTTTCAGGCGACATTTGTTCCGGCATTTGTGCACGTCGTTATCAGCGACAGCGTAATGCTTGTTGTAATGACTAAAGTCCCTTGTTTAGCTGGTGTTGGGGTGTGTTGCGGTGATGTTACTAGGTTAATTTACTTTAAATATTGCCACTTTCTTTTGTGTTCGCTTGCTAACCACGTGGCCAGACTAAATTGATCGCTCAGTCAGTCCTTTCAGTACCAGGTGCATGCAGGGTGCCTTCCGAATGCCGCGGGCCATTGTCGTGAATACTGCCCGTGTTGCTGGTGTGTGTTGACGAACGGTCGCGATGCATGCATGGGCTGGTGAGCACACGTCAACATAATATATAAAAAAGTAAAAAAAAAAAAAATGGGAGTGACCGGGATATGAACCAAAATAAAATTATTGCTGTGCTGATACCATAGCGTCTGAGCTATTTAACCACTTTCATAACAATATCCGAAAAAATATACATATCGGCTACTGCAATGCTTTTAGAACCACAAATTTGTTGATTTTGGCTTATTTGGGTTTTTAAAATGCTAGTGGGTTATTATTTAGTATTCATGCTGCCACAAAGTTTCGTTTTCTGTATGATTAGAATGTTTTTGTTTTCTCTTTTATTGTTAAAAACGATATTCATTCAGCAAGCATCAGTGGCATCTCGTCTGGGTAAGCACGGCAAGCAGTGCTTGCCCAGGCAGCTTCCTGACTATGCTGTGATTATAATAAATATTTATTTGCAACCTTGTCTCTACTATAAGCTAACTATGACTCGATACATCTTTTACAAATTCCGCTCGGATTACAATGCTGCCAGTTAGAAGATAAGATCTCGTAAACAACCAAAGCAAGCTGTTTAAAAGCGCTTCCAATATAGCTTCTAGTGTGGAGAGTTGCCGCGATAGTATTCGGGTGAATGAAGGGGTTGGAGAGTGGCCGGGTGGAGGGAACACGAGAGGGGATTCGCTAAGTGACGCTGTGTTAGAAGCTACGATTGCAGTGCTTTCTCTCCGAAGTGATACAAATATAGCCGAACCTAGCAGAATTGCCACTATAGCAGTTTTGTCGCCAGTTACTGTGATTTCAGATAATGCATTACCGGTCAAGTTTTGTAACTTATGCGTTGATAAACAGGCAGGCGAAGACTGTTTAAACTGACACTAGTAAATTGGAAATTTTCTTTTCTATTGACAAGATAGGTCTCTGGTGATTATTCAAGTGCCATTAGCGGTTTTCTATAGACTTCAGTTGGCAATACTGGTCACCGGCAGTTGGTTTTACAATTTACACGAATCCAATGTGCTGGCTAGTTCCCGCGCTGCACGGTAATTCTGCGAATTGAATATTTTAGTTTTTTATTTAATTTCGTTGTTGCACTATCTAAACGTGGATGCAAGTGTTGTGTGTGTGTGGATTACGTGCTAAACTTTTTTCTAGCAGTGTTTTTACTTTTCAGCAAAGGTGTGACCTCATCAGAGAAGGTAGGCAGACACTTGAAACTTGCGTAATTCAGCATGTTTGTAATCTTATTCAAAATTTCTCTTTATTCGAATGTTTTGTAAATGTTGCAGAATTAACTTCGATAATGGTGTTTTGTGCTCAGTTCTAATAAACATATCTGAACTATCCTTGTGAGATCGATTGTTGACTGTAATTATTTTTGTAGGCTACTTTTACAATGGAACATTTTGGAAACTCAGTTGCGGAAGCCTTAACAATACTACAACTAACTTTGAAAATTATGCAATTTTGCAAAGTTAGTATTACTAAGGCTTTATTGGCAATTAGGATACCAAAGCATTTCTTTAGAAAAATACAAAAATCATTCAACAGTGTTGATGGCAGGATTTTAAACGAAGGCTTTATGAGAGTGTTGATTATAAATAACAATGCACATGCTGTAACTCTACAGCCAATGGCCTCGAACATCGGCCACATCACCAGCTGTGATTCTCCTACGCCCAGGGTGTGTCATTTCAGTTTTTTATTGGGGTGGGGGGATATTTTTTGGCGACAGTGACCTTGTTGCATTTTTTTTATTAATTAAGCATGTATAAATTAGAAACTTTAATAATAAAACTTCGGTTTTATGTGCTTACGTTATTATGTAAATAACAAAAAAAATATGTATACACACACGTATTCATTTAAATTCAGGAAGGGAAGGGGGCATTTGCCTTCCCCATACCTAAATGATGCCACTGCCTGCCAACGCGTCATTCTGTTGATAGTATGACTATCTGACCCACCCCCTGGCTGGTTCCTTGGTATCGGATATCCCGGCATATTGCCTTCACGCGTCTTGATAAAAAATCTTTGACGCAATACCTGATACTTTAACAGCCGCCGTAAATGCAGTTACGATTTCCGTTATGTCAGTCGCTAAACTGACTGCCACGCTTGTTACCAAGGATGATGCTTCTTAATCGGTTTTACTATTTCTTTTCCGTTAAAATATTTCAAGTTTTAAGCGTGTATCCCCCCCCCCCCCCCAATTCTACACATTTAAACGCTAAAATCCTGGTAGTTGCAACTATGATTAGTAGCTTGCCTTTCAAATTAGGTCATGCATCGCCACTGGCAAGCATTAAAATACGCTGTAATGTGTGTAGCCGTCAATAGGTTATTTATTGTTTCTCTTTACGTGCGTCGTCGTTCATTACAGTGCGCTGAACGGAACTTGAATTCTTGAGTTGCGTGTGTCATGTGTGTTTTTAGTGGCGGTTTTAATTTAAAAGTTCGAATATACTGTGCATGCATTTACGAGATTCGTAACGGTAATATCGCCGTTAGAGTAGACGCAGAGAAACCAGTGTTATAAGACGTTTACTCGCAGGTATTTATAACTGAGATTATTACCGAGTATAGCACATATTCAACACACGTGCATTTAATGAGTACATATTGTAGCTAAAATTTATCGGAGCACTGTAACGTAAATGTAAACATTGTACAAGCCTATGCAAATAAAAGCACATGGCAATGTTGATGTTTACATGTAGCGGAAAGATATAAACTTGCAGAAAATAGAAATTAATCAGGGCTTTGAGTGCTCACTTTATTCCGAATCTCCTATAAATATTTTGCGACTCAAATAACGTCGTTAAATGTAAATATTGCAATGATCGTCAGGAGTCTTACAGCATTTGTAACATTAAACATACTTCATTCAAGTCCGATAAAATGTATTTTATTGCCAACATACGAAATATCAAACCAGGACCAAATAGTAACCAAATAATATAATAATGAGGACACGTTCAGAAGGCGGACTCACTTGAATATTCGTTAATGTAACTAGGAGATAGTTATTCCACACTTATAACTAAACAATTTACATTTTACGTGAGCAGTATAACACATAATAATCTTAGTGAATTTATCGAAAAATTGACCACAATTGGTAGCCTTGTACATCAACTTAACCCTTTCGATCACGACCACGGTCTTAAGTACAGGTCTGGACACTTACCTACTCTTCAATGCTTTATCTTTGACCCTCTTATGACTGATCGAAACTGTTGGCGCCACTATCGCAGTGGGGCTGTTGTGAAGAAAGTTCTTTATTTTAATCAAAACTCAAGTGTTTAAACATATTCTGGTTAAATTTAAGTAAGTTTATAATATTTGTACTTCAAAAATACAATACATTTAATGTTGTAAAAATAATTACTAGCACGAGTGTGCTAGTGACGCCACAAATTTTCATTCATTTTTGCGGATAGTAAAGGAACTAAAATCAGTCATAAGGGGGTCAATATTTTATAGCAGTGTCCGACCTGAAATTCTAAGGCCACTATCACGACTCTCGAGTACAAAACTTCTCAAACTTTGCATATATGATGTATTTTGGCCGCCTTCCGTTTTTCACTGATTTCACTGGCCAGTGTTTTCAGTAATGTCAGCTATGGTTCCGAAATTGCTGACGGCACTGATAGTCACTGACGATCGGTTGATGACGATACCCTGTGCGAGGCTACAACCGTTTACTGAGATTACCGATTTTACTGGCGCTTCAGAGGATCAGTGTTGTCAGTAAACCAATATTTTTTGGCGGAAATTCAAAAGTTGAAGTTATCTAACAATAGGACGAGTCTTTTTTCAATACATAAGGGCCAAAGAGGGTATCTATTATTTTATATATGTTTATTTAACGTCTGTTTATAGTTACAGAAGCATTCGTCGTGCAGTTTGCAAAGACTAAATAACGTTTAGAGTTTGTTTATGCATTAAAAAATAATGGATACAGCTTCCCAAACCTTAAATACACACAATGTATATGCTGCGTCGTGAAAAAATGAAGAAAACAGCATCAATCGTAAGTCGTGCTAAATGTATCAATATGCTAAAAATATACCAACTTTATTATTAAAGTAAATACAATTTATACAACGAACAAAATAAACATGACAGTTTGCCGCAAGAATGAAATCACAGATATGCCAGAGATGTGGTTGCTAGGCAACGTACATTGCAGTAATGTTTACTGATTTAATGTTCCGATATTATTTCTTTACTGACAGTGAAAATATTTTGCTGATTACTGATGCTGTTCCCTTATTGTTCACGGACACTGGCGAACTGTCAGTGATATCTGTGAAATCAGTGAATAACGGAATTACTGGAAGTGAATAAAAATAGAAATAAATAAAATTTTGCATATTTCTTTGTTTTGATACCAATTACAATAATAATTCAAAAGTATCTAAGTAATTAAAAAATACAAATGTTAATCGAACTGTACAAGAACTGGAATTATAGTCAGAATGTTTTTTTTTTGCAGAACAAATATTTTTTCTGTTACGTAGGCTAGTATTTTTCTTGCTTAAATTCTTCAACTTCCTAGAAGTTCTTCACAAAAAATATTTACAAAATACATTTACTTGAACACTGTACATAAAATTATTACAGATTCAACGAATGTGAAACACAAAAACAATCAATCATTATCAATTTACTTCCTATGGAAATCTTTGAAGCAATTGTGGTCTTTGTTCAAACACAGGTACACTGCACATTTGCTGCATTTCCAGTGAGACTTCTCAATACAATTTTTTTGCTTACACCGTCCAGCATTAGCGTGGTCTGAATGTTCAGGAAGATGGTTAACCATGTCATGCTGAACCTCGGGGATTGGACGCTTCTGAGAAGCTGCAAACTTTTTCGGAGGTGGAGAGACAGGTTCTTCAAATGACTTGCTTGGCCTTTCGCATGACCTAGGTGTGGCTGGCCTTTTTTCGAAAATCAAAGATTCTGCTAAGCGAATTCGAAAGTGTAGAAGGTCCATCACATCTTTTGGTTGCAGCTTCAGAACACTCGCATCCTTCTTGTACTCCAACCAACTATTTACAACAGCAATATCTACTGCATGAAATATCATGCGAAGTGTCCACTTTCGCGATTTTACTAAAATCCTGTACAAAGACACAAGGAATTTCAGTTTATCTACACCACCCATCGATTGGTTGTACAGACGAACTACTTGTGGACAACTGGCATGTATGTGCTGCTTATCTTTCTTGTTCCACCTCTTCACTTCCCCCACATCTCCAACACTGATGAAATTTGAAGCCAACACAACCGATTTGTTGTCATACCACTTTACCATTACAATATCTTCATTTCTGCTCACAATTTCTTCTACAAACCCTCTTTCCTTCATTTTCATTTCAGAGTCACTTGTGAATGGCGGGCTAGCAAACCGATTTGTCCTCACTGTGCAAGCTGCCCAGCTTTTTTTTTTGCTGCAAGAACTTCCAGTAAGTTATATGAGGTAAAATAATTGTCAAAAAACAATTTGTGGTTCATTTTCTTCACTACATTTGATGTCAAGTGAAGTACAACAGATGCGCCCTGTCCAAACCTTGCAACATTTTCTTTATGTTGAACTTCCCTGATAAATTACGAAATTGTACATTTGCCCTCTAGCTCTACACAATACAATTTTTTTTATCCCCCATGGGCAGGGCTTACCTTTCACTTACAGCTTTATAAGCAGTTGGCCCCGACATGGAACTATCTGCTCGTCGACGGAGATATTTTCTTCCAATGGCAGCACATTACACCTAGCCCTCACAATATCAATAATTGGTCGTACTTTCCACAATTTATTGGTACCTGACACATCAGTAATATTGTTGGCACAATGCAGATTTTTGCGGAGTTTGAAAAATCTGTTGACTGGCATACTGTTAGTGAACAAAGTGTTTCTCAGTGCAGTATCCCAGTTCATACAGATTCTCGGATATTTCAGAGATCCCATAAAAATGTGCAAACCTACAAATGTTTTCAGTTCATCAGCTGTAGTGGGAGTAAAACTCATGTCACCATTTTGCCATTTTGAAGTGCATATATGTTTGTCATTTTCTAAAAAAAAAAAAAAAATAAATAAAAAAAAAAATAAAAAAAAAAAACTGTCAGGGATGTATCGCACAAAATAATCTTTTGGCTGCAACACCTCCTCAACGTTGTGTTCAACTGCTTCCCAAGAAATGTTTTGTGGGGGAACAAACAAAACACCTCTTCGCCACTGAATGTCTTTTTGAAGTCACTTCAACTTCAGGAATATTGTCATTCCCCTCTACCTCTTCCTCCGAATCATCTGGCTCGTTAGTAACATGTTCCTCTTCGTCATCATCAACCTGCGTTTGTACCTCATCGTCTGACAAATCCAGATCAGAAATATTGCGATTTTCGATACAGTCTAATATATCAGATGCAGATAAACCTGTAATAGAAATGTATTTATGGACATTTTGGTCGAGGAATGTATTATTTATATTAGATTTGCTATGGTAAACAATAATAAATAATATTTATGATTGTCTGCATTGTTGCAACTGTTGAGACCTTGGAGTAAATATAGGGTAGAGGGAGTATCCTCTATACAGCTGCGTACGAAATTGTGTGTTCAACATGTGTCACGTGACTTTAGTGAAATATGCGCTGGAAATTTGAAATAACATTGAGCGCCAAGATAATAATTGCTTAGTAATCACATCTATGTTGGGTTATTTTGGTCCCTTATGAATGTATTAACTAAGGATAACATACTACCATATTATCGCATAGTATAATTGCGTAGAAATTTCAGAACGACAAATGTAAACAATGTTTGCCACGTTACTGTTTTCCTTAACCCAGCTGTTTTTAGTAAAAAGTAAATATTAGCTACATACTTACTATAAGGTTTTGAACCGAGATCTTGGTGAATCACATGACTGAATATATATTCTGGAAGGTACGCCATGAGTTTCAAACAACACGACTGCATTTTTACGACAAGGAAACACGAATAAACGACACCAAACTCTCGAGACCATGTTGGTCACACTTTTGTGACGTCATGTTCCCTCTACTATATATTACCTCTATGGTTGAGACATTATGTCCACAATCGTGGACATGAATATTCAATGATCATAAATATTCAAATAATTCTACAAATAAGAAACTAAATTGGACAGCAAAAACTCATATACTGTAATAAACTACAGCATTTTTGCCCTTTGCTAAAAACCACCAGATGTGATAAATGCATTTATATATTTATTCAAAAATATTGTTCAAACATACCTTGATTACGAGGCATTCTGAAGGCACGTACACTTCAAAAAAGAGAATACCATATATCAATATATACTTAAAGGATTACAGTTCTGAATGTTGCAGAACATCAAGTTAGGTTTGTAGATGCAGACAAAATTACTCTATGGGGAGTGCATTCCGAAAATAAAATTTAAAAAAATTATACAAAACTTATGTCCTCAATTGAGGACACTATGATCGAAAGGACTCCTTAAGCCGGCCTCACACGATGCCAAATTTCATAGCAGTTTCTATGCCCATTTTCTGGTAGCATTTCTGCTTCCGTCTGAGTGCAGTTCCAGCACCTCCACAAGGGGTTTGGTTCTGGGCATGGCAGATTTTGTACCCGAAACGTTACCCAAAAACGTAATAGAACATGTCCTATTTTTCGGGAGTTCATATTACCCA
>PNEQ01001359.1:86067-104099 GCA_003012365.1 Medauroidea extradentata
CAAACACAGTGCCAGAGTCGCTATCTGCTTCACACGAAAGCGTGGAGTCCATTTTAAAGTTGACCTTCCGAATCACTGATGTTCTCACTTACCTACATGAATTAACTTGACACTGTTGCCAACCAACAAACAAGGTACCACACGTTACCAGCAGTACAGTACTGTTCACACAAGTTACCAGCAGTAATGTTTACACTTATATGTGTAGGCCTACATACCTAACCATTCTGTACGTAATGTTATCAATAACATTGTTTCAAAGATTTTTTAATAGCTACATTATGACAATTGTAAATAGTAAACCATATTTGGTTTTTCATATTTTTGTGTTGTAAATGAAGTTTTGTATACAAACCTTAGCACACATTAACGCAACAAAGAAGTGAAATTTTTACAACCTAATACACTGAAATAAGTCATTGGAGTTAATCCTTTCCAACAAGTGGCGCACATAGGATTTGCATTTAAGGGGGGTCCAAATTAAATGTTTCTTAAATGCATGTAGAAATAATGTTCTAGCAGTGCGTATACATCCTTTGTTAATTCTTTATATTAGAGACTTCAGACAGCTTAAAAAATAAGCCTTTTTTTTTATTGTCCAATGACAGGTTAACACGTGCTCTTATATTCTAATCAACATACAGTTTTAGATGCACGTGACTTTTGCTGATAGAAGATGATAAATGAGAACGCAAATTTCTTACTTGTCGATTCAGTTGTTACAGTTGTTCTTTTCAGTATTTTATTCTGCTGCATAGTTGTCAGGTTCTTGTAGCGAATCATCTGTTCCTGTACATCTAATAGTTTGGATTTCCATTTTGAAACATTAGGGAGTTTCCCTCTATTGTTGAGAACTATTGCTACAATCAATATAACTTGCATATCATTCCATCATACAGAGAACTGTATTGCAATTTGTGAGCATCTATGCTGAGTCATAGCATGCAACCCCCACCTCTCATAGGCTCTCCCCATGGCAAATTTTTAAAATTAATTTGCAAACTTGCTTGATAGAGAACTTTTTTATCTGTAATCAATTAAGTCCAAAATTTAATTTAATATGGGAAACAGAGTTTGTACCACAGAATTTAAAGTAAAAAACCTTCTCTCTTTAGTCTAATTAAACATAAAACTTTAGTTTTATTATTATGTTATTTATTTGCTTGTGGTGCTGTCCTACAAGTGGCGCGGGTGGGCAGGCTGCAGCCTAGGTAGCCTGCGTGTAAATGGGACCTTGATTTTACACTTCACTTATACTGAAGATACACTCAAGGAACAGGAAATGTGCAGGTGACGGTAAATCACGATACTGTTATCGTATGTTTTGTTTAATTGTGTATGTTTCCTCACAAAACATGTTCAAACACTCCACCACCAACTTCAATGCATTTTTCTGCTCTGATAGACTGCTGCTGTTTTGCTGATCTTAGCTCATTAGTACATTGCTCTACTTGAGCACAAGCATGGTAAATATGAGCGAGAAGTTCCTCTCTTGTGTCCACCCTGTGCGTGTAGACTTTGCTTTTAAGCCAACCTCACACACAGTAATCCAATGGGGTAAGATCAGATGACCTCGGTGGCCAAGCATGACTCCATGGCGACCGATCCAACGCCCAATATACGTTTCGTTGAGGTACTGTGTCACTGGCCGTACAGAATGTACAGGAGCCAAAGCGATATCCTCCAAGTATTCTGGTAACACATTTTGAAGAAAATGTAGATACTGTACTCCTTTAAGACGATTATCTAAAACTACTGGACCAATGAGTTGGTCATCAATAATATTGCATCACACGTTAACTGAGAAACGTCATTGAAAATTCCTTTTTACAGTAGGGTGTAGACTTTCGTCTGCCCATACGTGAGAGTTGCGTGTGTTGTTGATTCCGTTGTGGGTAAATGTTGACTTCATCAGTGAACAGAATACGTAGAATTAATCGATCATTGGCAATGATCCACTGACAGCATTCTTGCCGGTGGACATCATCTCCATACAGATGTTGTACACTCTGCCGATGGATACAGACCCTGCTCGTGTACTGTGCGTATCACTTTTGTTTGTGGAATTTGAACTTGAGCAGCAATTCGTCTTGAGCTAGTTGTTGAGCTGCGTTCTAGTACCTGAAGAATGTTCTCAACTTCATTAAGAGCTTGTTGTACGGGACATTTGGATACAACATTTACGCTGGGAAGCGTACCACGGTCACGCAATCCTTCAAACACCCTGCTAAACACTCTGCTATGTGGAACTCTGCTATTAGGAAATCGTTGTTCGTACTCACGAACAGCGACTCTGGAATTCCCATCGGTGAAACCGTAGACAAACATCATGTCAGCATACTCTGCATGTGTGAAGACCTGTGGCATTTTTGACTACACTGAACTGTATTACATGTAACAACACTGTAGTTCCCAATACTAGGGCAAGCACTGTAGGACTGAGACTGAGGTAAACAACTGCACCATGCCTAGACCGCCTCCGTGTGGAAATGTACAAAATTACACACAACATAAGATAACAGTAGCGTGATTTACCGTCACCTGTACTTAACCTGTTCCTTGTTGTTTTCATTCGGTTTCTCTGAAACAGTTAAGAAAAGGGCATATGTTTATTAGAAACGTTTTGTTCAGAATCACCAGTACTATCACCCCTCAAAGCATGTACCTTTCCTCCCGACTCACCCTGTATAACCAGAAATGCGCTGTACAGATATGCTATCTGTTGGCAGTTGCGTGAACTCGTTGCACCATGCCGAAACTACAGGTCATGACAGACGGGGCAACAAATGAGAACAAAAGGGAGAAGTCGTTCCACTCTGCACATACACTGGCTATCTTGGAGTTGAAGTCAAGGTTGAAGAAGGTTGCATCGGTCATGTAAACGCTGTGTAGACAGCCGGCCAAGGGTGGGTGACGTCACTAGCAGTCCTGCAACTGCAGCACGTCTGTTATCTGTCCAGCAGCCAGTTATACATCTTTAAATAACTCAACGTTTTTAAATCTAATAGACAGTAGACAGTGGATTTCAAGTACAATTACAATATTACGACTATGTTCACACTAACTTGGAAAAAATAGGCCTACTGACAGAATTATTATTATTATTATTATTATTATTATTACACCCACCACCACCAATCTTAGTAAAGTAAGTTAACATGTGAAAAACAAATATTTCAGTCATAAGATCAAAGGCGGATTGAGAAGGGAGGGGGGTTACAAGAGTTATGACTCCTCCATCCCCCCTAACCCTAGGCCAATGAATTATATACCAAAGACAATAAAACATATACAGTTAATTTAATCAGGCTATTGCATCAGTAAGTGTGTATTTAATATTTTTAAGTATGTTTTATCTGTATGTGACAATATATAAAAGCCCATCGTCCAGGTAGCAGTCGAGGCCACTGGTGTAGCCTCCTTTATTGTACAGAATGGTACTCTTTTTCTAACAAAACATTTTATGTGCTTGGAACTGATTTCTACACAACGAAAAAACCATGGCATATAGCCTAAATTAATGAATTGCCTATAGACATTTTCAAGGTAATGTATTTGAAGCATAATTTGTTTATCAAAAAATAGGCAAAAAACTATGACATATTAATTAATAAGCAGTATGAACCAAATTAGTTCCCACATATAAAAATGTTCGTCACTTCAGCGTGCATATGCCCAGTGTTACCAAACCAGCCGTTCCAAATTTCACAGACATCACAACAAAATTCCATACAATTTGGCAGAGAAATAACTGCAACAACTCGCCTTATCGCCCCCTCCTTCACTTTTTTTTTTGGGTCAGCAATGTCTTGAGTGGTCAGACCACTTGACTCCTTCCAAGGGCAATTCTGGTTCAATCCCCGGTGGGATCGGTCAACGATTTTTCGCATGGGGGAAAATGTGACGGGAGTTGCCTTTGGGAGGCCGGTTTTCTCAAGGATCTCCTGTTTCTCCTGCCTTTCTCATCAATCACTTCTCCATTGCAGGATTTCAAATTCATCCTTCAGGGTATGCAGATGCCTATGGATGGCCCTCGGGTACCCTCCCCATTAAAAACCAAACAAACAACTTTACGTTTCTCAATCTCTTCCATAACAAATCAAACCAAAACTTTTTTCTCAACAACTGATGCCCATCTCTCTCTCAGCCGTAAACATAAGAAGCACAAAACCATCAAATTAACTTAGAACTACGATATGATACCTTTTTACACACAATCAATGATCCCATAATCTTCACTGTCTTTGTTTTAGCGCCCTCCTCCCCTCCTTCCTCCAGCGTACAGGCCTTCTTTTCCTTATGTACCATGCTCACCTATATACCATGAGTTCAACAGAATATATTTTTGGAATATATTGTTCCTGAGATTTTGAATTCAAGCATCCACTTTCATGTTCAATTAAAATTTTTGAATTATTTCATACTTAACGCTACATTCATGAATTACAAATAAGAAATATAATTTTCAACAGCACATCCCCCACAGATCTCACACAGCCATTCATTCCTTGTAAAATTGCAAATCATTTTCAAATTCCACACACTTTGGCAACACTGTAAATATATGCAAGTGCCACTTAGAACTGCGTTCTTCGACGCACAGGAAAACATCTTTTTCTTATCCGCACGGAAAAAAAATATTTTGTGGTGGGAACAAAATAATTTGTTGGTATTCACCCTTCAAAATAATTTTTGTAGCGACCACAAAAATGTTGTAGTCACCACTACATAATTTAGTGTTTACCACAAAATAATTTTGCAGGTAAAATTTTTCTTTCAGTGCAGGCAATCTTGAAACACTGAAGAAAGATATTCAAATACGTAAGAGACGAAGGGTAAACTGAAACCACTACTCTGTTATCCGCAGTACTTGACAAGAGACAGAGAGTCTGTCTGTCTCTTTTTCTCTGTCTGTGACTGTGCTTGTTTGTGTCTTATTTTCACTTCTCTCAAGTTTCTTTTTGCTCATAAATGTCTACTACTTTTCTTGAGTACAGTAGTAAATGCTAATAAACAGAGGACCTCTGGTGCAAAATTCTTATTGTAAATGAGAATTATTTAGCCAAAATCTATAATCATCGCTTTTTCTGTTTCAGTTTGAAACTTTTGGGATTAGAGTCTCTACCCCACTCAGAAAACGAGAGTGATGATTAATACTTTTCAGAAACATCTGGGCTTAAGGAGGAAAGTTTTCATTAAAAATCTTTAATTTTGACACTATCCCGCCTGAAGGAAACAAATAGAGTTTAGGTGGATTTCAATCTTGGTTAAATGTTGAGTTTTTTAATGTTTCGCAAAGAGAAGACATGCCAGAATACGGGTGCATGCGACAAACGCAAAAATTCCCTTTTACCAGCAACGTTTTAGTAGTTTTTTCCATCGCTAAACTCACTCGGTGATTATATCAATCCTGTCGTAAATGATTCAGTAAAATCTAGTTAACCTAGATGAATAAATAATTATGTACTTATGTATAAAGTTTTGGATTATGCTATGTTGGGCCATGTGCATTTAAAGTAGCAGGCTGGATGAATTGCAATGTATTTGTTATCAATTGAACACATATGTGATGTAGCTTATTTTATTCCGTGTTGTAGTTTATGTTTCGTCACACTAAGTACACTACAAGGTTCAAGAGGAATAAAATGTGTGCCAGCTCGTTATTAGAAAGTGACAAAGTGACGTGATAGAGCTGTTCCTATTGGAATGTGAGTCTTACAAAACAAATATCAAATGTATTATCACAATATATTTTAAAGATGCTCAGTTTTTGTTATTGTAAATTGAAAACATATTGCAGTCGTGTGGTACTTTCTCAAAGATGTTAAAATACATTCATGACATACGGCGACGGCGAATATTTATTACTTAAAGGTATACATGTATGCTAGCATTTTGGATATAGAATTTGTATTTAGCTTACCGAATATGTAAATGAAGTACATAATTATTATAGCGATGGGTACTTTATGAAATCCTAAAATATGAAAAAATTTATGATCTAATTTTGACTGTCTGAAAACTAATTATATGTAACTAGATACCCGGCTGTGGCTTTCCCGATTACTATTATTAAAAAATTAACAAAATTGTAGTAAATAGGGCACATTCCCTAATATTTGTGTATCTTATTATGGCAGTTACCGTCGTTGAGTCCTCTGCTAAAATTTTTTTTTACAGAAAAATTAAAGGAAATATTTGGGACAATGGCTTTGGCAGGTATTCTGTCAAAATTTAACATTATAGTAATTCCCTTTCGATTCCCTGCTGGTTGAACTGTAGTGTTTCAAGTGGCAATCATGCCTGGGTGACGACCTAGGTCGATGGGTTTTCTCAGCTATCTCCCGTTTCTCCAGTCCTCATCAGAGGCACTGCTCTGTATCCAGCTCATGTCGCCCCTCAGCGGCTCTCAAGGCCTAGCTTGTCCCATGGCGGCTGCGTCCTCTATACTTGTAACATTTGATAACTTTATCATATACTTCAAATATAAAAATATCCTGCCGCTAACATGTTCGTACAAAATATCAGAGAAATTTCCTGTCACATTCTCTTAGGGATTCGAGCTGTAAATCTCCCTCACCACAGACTTATACAATACCCGATTACACCAAGAATCCAATGGCAAAGAGTAACATCTTTTGAATTATTTCTCCATAACCATGCTCATTTTGCGGGAGTTTGGGAACATTTTACTTCCATTTACACACCTAATGTCAGATTTGGGGGGGGGGGGGGGACTGAAATTACTTTTGCGTAAGTTTCATTCCTATTCAAAAATCATCTCGTCTCCATGGGTTTAAGAATTACTGAGAATTATTTGGAAACAATTCATTTCTTAACTATTAGTTGAAAACTCATTTACTTCCTGTCATCACTTTAATTTCCCAATTTAGAAAAATGCCTTCTTGTTGGGTGTCAACGGCGTGTGGGGAAGCCACCCTGAAAATTTCATGTGTCTAGGTCCAGGAGTTTGGACTGTGTGTGTTATGTCCGCAACTGCGCCATGTCACTCGTGGCCTGCGTGTGTGAGAGACGCGTAGAGATAATAATCTCACTCCCTACGCTGTTCGCTTCTGTCCCCCCTCCTTTTGTTTAGTCTGAGTGATGAGACGGGCGAAGCAGAAAGGACCAAAGGAAAAATGGCTAGATTAAACATGGTTCAATTGGTGGCCGCTAGATGGCAGAGCATAGAGCGAAAAGAACTGCACTATCGTCACACGAAGGCTCACTGCCAATTGGCTGCCGATATCCGGCTCCCTGCATTATATACTATATAACCGCACACTGATCGCATACAAGTGAGCGTTTGTAGATGGTTTAAGTCTACTTGCAGCGTATTCGCACCCATGACTGAATTTCAGCTGTCACTATTGCCCGTAAGTACAAAAAAAACTGGGAGAGATATTGGCGACAACTAGTTCGTGAATACAGAAGTATGTATTTTATATATACAGAGCACTAACTCCTTTTAGATCTTCACCCTGCATCATACGAAGTGTTGTGTTTTCTAGCCTACTGCACTCACCCTCTGAATACATTTGCTTTACATGTTCCTGTTGTTAATTGCACTGAAGTAATGTACATTAGGTGCAATACTTTCTTAGTTGTCATCATATTATATTTTTTTTAGAAATGACAGAGACTTGTTTGCAGGAGATGTGAAGAAGAGATAATGGTTCACATTTATACTTTCTTTCTGTATAAAACATAGCCTAGTTTATGATTGTTGATGAAAAAATTTATTTTATTTTCAGCTAGTTGATCATGGCTGATGAAGAGGTAATGAAATTTGAAATCACAGATTATGATCTTGAAAATGAGTTCAATGTTAACCGTCCCACACGTAAGATCAGTAAAAATCAGCAAATTTATGGTAAGTAACATTTATAACCCCTAGACGTAATTTACAATTCATGGAGGCAATGTTGTTTGTTTTTTTGTTTGTTGGGTTTTTGGGCTAAACTATATTTACTTGAATGACATTCGTAGGTCTATATATTATTTTACTTTCAAACACAAATAATGGTGTTATAAACTTCAAGAATGTGTACAGAGTGATTACGAAAGTATATACAGTATCTGTTGAACTTGTTAAAATAATGCACTCACTACTATATGCAAGCTTTTTATTATATTTTATTTAAAAAAGATTATATTTTAAAATAAAATGCAAAATGTAAGCAATATAACAAACCTCCAGGGAAGGGACCGAAGACATTTTAGTGTGGCCCACTTTCTCTCTGGGTATGCTACTGTTTGTTTATACTGTTCTATTGAAAACTAGCTGGTACCCACAACTTCGGTCATGGGGTTTCAATTTTATGTGATAATGTTTCTAAGTAAAAAAATTTTTGAGAAGTACTTTGTAGACAGTTAAGGCTATTAGGGCATTTGGGCATCACATTTAAGTGATTTTAGATATTACAAATTTTGTTTACAAAGCCATTGATGAAAGAAAGGTAACATTTGTTATATTCCTTGATTTCATTGAAGCCTTAGATACCATAAACTATAAGCAACTTTTAGTAAAACTGGCGGCTGCTGGAGTGTCACGTGACACTCAGTTACTACAGTTATTTACAAAATATATTGGAATGGTGCGAAATATACTCCTTAAAACTCAACCAAAAAAAGAAATACTCATACGTGATATTTGGATCACACATAAAATAAAGGAAAATTAAATGCCACAGAGATATATCAATAAATAAGGAAATAATTCCGGAAAAGCATTCCTATAAAAACTTAGGAGTTATATTAAATGAAAATCTATCTTGGGATATACAAACAAAGCAACACAAAATTTAGTTTGTTGGAACAATTTGTGACAGTTTTTGATTATAAATTTTCTTTATTAATTATTATTATTATTATTTGAGACAATGTGTGAACATCCATCTTACTTCACCAGCCTCTATTGGTTCAAGATACTGTATATTGATGGTTAATTGAAAACACCTTTCATTCCATTTCATCATTTCACCTGCTTTTTAGTGTCCAGTTTCGAAAATCAGTAAACTATGTTTCAGGTGTTTAGGTAAACATTGAGCTTAAGAAAAATTCCGTCAATATCTAAACATTCAGTGGGATGTACATGTGTCAATCACAAATCGAAAACACATTTTATCCTCTTTGGCATTGAATTTGGAAAATATCTTAAAATAGTATTTTGGGTATTTGCGTAAACATAATTCTGAAGCAAACAGAACTCCAATATCTTGACTGGCTCAATAGGAATGGAAGAATAATCAAAAACACATTTTACGTCTTTCTATGGTTTCAAGCTGTAGCTACACTTCATAAAAAATCACATTTTTCCTCCATTTTACCATTTGGGAGTCTGATTTCGGAGTATCCTACATCTGCTTTTTGAGTATTTACATAAGCAAAAAGCAACTCTGAATCTGGAAGGGTTCGATTGATATTAATATTTAATTGAAAACACATTTCAGGTCTTTGCACCCCCTTAAGAGTCAGTGGTAGGTAAATAAATGCAGAAAACATTATTAATTGATTTCTATGCTTTTTTCGAAGCCAATATGGATAAAATACTCAATGGCAATCCTAGATACCGGTAATGGTATTTGCCAACTTTATGAGTAAATATTTTTCTAGAAATATTAGTTCGGTACGCCCGATCTCTTGCGCCACAGTTAAATGCACAAGATTCTGGCATCAGAGATTGTACCTCAGAAGTTCGTAACACTGGAAACAATTTTGTTCAAAACGTTGGATAAATCTATTGTCTAGGATTGCTATTGTTTAATTTTCGCAAATTGGCTTCAAGAAACCTACAGTTATAGATTAACGCTATTAGCGTTGAATTATGTACCACGCCCTCTTAAGGTTAAATTTCTAAAAATCCTGAAATTGGCTGATATGCATATCTATAATTGACATATTGAAGTAAAAGTCACTACAGTAGGCCATTTTGTTCAAGCTATGTAGACATTTCACCCCTTTACACCCTCCTTAGGGGTCAAATTTCTAAAATTCCCATCTTAGTGCTTGCCTGTGAACTAAATGGATACCCACAAATAAAAATTTCCCTAGTTCCAGCGGTTTGGGCTACAGTTTGATATGTCATGTCAGTCAGTGAACTCTTTTATAGATAGAGATTTAATTGTGTGATTAATGTTCAGGAGTATACACACATCTGTAATGACCCCAAATGTCTCCAGATTTTTAAATTTTTTGGTGTATTAATGGGAGTAGCAAGTAATATGGCATAGAAATTAACCACAATAGGTAAAATTTCTTAATTCTTTAATGCAGGTATGTCTGAACATTGGTGTCACCTGTACCTGTATGAGGACTCGCCCAGCCTGTGCCATTACAAATCTTAGCTCTTATTAATTTTTTTTTAGAAGTATTAACTGTAATACAGTAGTTGTGTTTCATACATAGGTGACAAATTTTTTTGTCTAGGAGCTCACATAAAGCAAGTGTGAGAAAATCCAATTTACGGTGTAGAATTAACTGAAAAGAAAACTGACATTTGTGTTTCTTGATTATATTATGTTTATGTAACATTTATAAAACTTAAATTTGGCATGTTATAACTAGGCATCTGGGCAGAGGACAGTGGTGATGAAGGTGATGCCCCAGAGCGCTCGAGACCTGGCTTCAGGGGTCCGAAAGGCAAAGTTAAGCCCAACTACTCTGCTCCAGTTAGCTTCGTAGCTGGCGGTGTGCAGCAGGCAGGCAAGAAGAAAGAAGCACAGAAAGAGAGTGATAGTAATAAAGAAGAAGAGGCAGAAAGTTCACAGTCTCGATTCCCCTTTAGCAAGCGAGGCATAAGGGACAATTCCCTACTCTTGTCCAGGTAATAATAGTTTGCATAATGGCTGTCTCAATTGTATTGTAGAAACAAAAATATGATGGTACTATGGGGCTGGTTTACAAGACACATTTCTATGCGGAGCTGCAATGAGTGGGTAGGGTGTTTTTATAGTCAGACCACTTTCATTCATCAGGGTTGCTCCCAATTTTCAAATGTCAGAAAAAACAGTGGATGTTGTTATAGGTTGGTGGGTTTTCTTTGAGTTTGTGGGTTTTCTTTGAGTTTGTGGGTTTTCTTTGAGTTTGTGGGTTTTTCTTTGAGTTTTCCAGTTGCCCTTGCATTTCAAAACTGCTCCGTTTGAACCTAGTGTCATCCATGTGAGTGCTCAGTATCTTGATACAGTGACCAACCGGGTGGACATATTTTGTGTGTTTGTGGCCTAGAAGTTCGGAAGAGCAGTTTCATATGATTGATTGAATTTTATTTTCAAAAGTCTGAAATTACAGTCATGGATGTCATAACGTATAACAAACATACAAAGTAAATTAGTAGTTTGATTATTTAATATATTAATATTCTTGTAAAGAATAGAAAGGTGCTTTGACCAACCATTCATTTTTTTTTTTTTTTTTTTTTTTTTTTTTTTTTTTTTTTTTTTTTTTTTTTTTTTTTTTTTTTTTTTTTTTTTTTTTTTTTTTTTTTTTTTTTTTTTTTTTTTTTTTTTTTTTTTTAATGTTTATTGACATATTTGTATACTGAGAAGGAAGTTTTCTGTATAAATTGGTGCCAATGACTCCATAATTTTATAGTATTTTGGTTAATCTACAATACAGGACATATAAACACTATTGTAATTTCATACCCTCCATTGTTTTCCTAGTATTTTTCCATTGCTACCTGAAATTCCAGGTGTACCAATGCAGTCCTCATACACTGAAAGATCGGAAGAAGATGATAACCCATGAAGTTATCTGCAGAGCAATAAAAAAACTACAGGGAATGACTGAAGTCAATGTGTAAGCAATGGAGAATGTGATAATTAAAAGTGTGTTGAGATGTAAAAGTGTGTTATGTGTACTGTTCATGGATGGGAAGTTTTATCTTGTATTGTGCTCAGTTTGGTTTATGTTGACTTGTTGTCCGATATGTCTCTGCCCTGGCCTGTGTGTAACATATGTCATGGCTATATGCTTCTTGTGCCAAATTTGTGAACAAAATATGTTGTCAAGAGTATATAAGAAAATGTACCATTGGAAAGAGACCTTGCAAAAGCATACTGTTAGAATGACTTCAGCAGTTAATTGTGTAAGTTCTGCTTCGTGTACCATATTGGAGTGTGACTTCTAAATTATTGGAAATTATAAAAAGATATAGTGTGCAAGTGTGATTGTTTACCTGTTTACTTTATGCTTCAGTGCAGGCATGACATCTGAATTCTCTATTTAGGTACACAATTTTTTTTAACCATTCAGCTACAGTAATTTTTTGTATGTAATATCATGGTTGTCACACAAAGAAACTAATCCATAGCTGTAATGACTAACATAGTAAGACATGTTTAATACTTGGTTGGAAAACTATGTACAGCGTTCTTGCCAAGCGAAGTGGTGTGACGTAACATGTTCGACTTACATTCAAGAGAACCCGAGTTTGATTCCCAACTTCTCAGATTTTCTATGGTTTTTTGAAATTACTCCTTGTAAATTATATGGTGGTTCCTTAACACAAGCCGTAGCAGAGTTCTTTTCTTATTTTCTGTCTGTCTTTGTGTAAAGTTGTGTGTATCCATTACTAATGATTTCACTGTTGACGAGATGTAAAACCTAATGAAAAAATACAGAATTTGTCCAAACACTTTATATACGCCTGAGGGTTATGCCAAGATAACTCTTTGTGTGCCTTTATTGTACATGTTTTATGTCACAATACTCATAAACACATAAGTAACTGTAAAACATTTATTGGTTAATTATATGTCCTATTCATATTTGCTAATAGAGAGTCATGTATTCTTGCCAAATGTTCATTGATGGAAGATATCGAAACATATTCACAAGTGTTTTGTTTCAACAGACGCAATTCAACATTTTGAATTACCCTATCACATAAATCAACATTTTGAAATTAATTTACTTTAGCCCCACATTTCAAGATTTAGTTTTTTTCTCGATAGTATTGTTAAAGTCGAGAACCTTATTAAGTTGTTAACCTAAGTTTCCTATTTCTAATAATCTCTCAAAAGATTTAAAATTCAGAATTACACTGTATACAAGATAAATACTTGAGGTTTACACAGTAATTTTTAAGAAACCCATTGCATTACTGTACAATTTTAATAAATATTGCATTTTGTATTGAAAAGCAGGCATATTGAATGTATTGTATGTTAAGCATCGAACACTGCTTAATTTTATTGCATTATTATTCAATTTTTATTTACGTATTGTGTCAGAAATAAAAGAACATGATAACTGTGCTGAGTGTTGGTTATGACAAATATTTTTAAAATGTGCATTCAAAATAGAAGTTGCTATACTTAACTTTCGTCACAATACCAAACAAGATGGCGTAATTTCTCTCTTGTAGCAAAATTTCAAGTACAACGCAAAGATGAGATGACTATTGTGTACCAAACACTTCTTACCATGATGAATAAAACCAGTTGCAAAAGTAAAATCTTTTAAAAATATTCATTAACAGTTCCAAAACACACACATTGAAGAAAAAAATACAATTAAATAATTTATGGGTCTCCAACGTACTATTAATAAATTAATAAATGTCTAAGAGCTTTAAAACTTGACGTACATGATCAGGTCCATCCACAAAAATTCCAGACACCTTGGCAAACATGAGTTTTTAAAAACAAGCAAGGCAAGTGGCTATCCAGTGCAGAAATGTGTGCACATATTGTTATATTCAAAATACACACAGAGTTTCTTCCATTCAGTATCACGTACAGTATGTGTTATTAGTACAGTAGAACTCCAATTTAACGAAATGCCACGGGACCCGAAAATGTTTACTCTAAATTGATGTTTCGTTAAATTAGTCCCCATATTTAGTTTCGCAGTGTCATTTTTTCAATCCTTCTCTCAGTCATAAGAACGGGACAGTTGCTTTAAGTTATCTCATTTGGAGAGTTTAACAGACTACAAGAAAAACTATAGATAGACTGGTATTTTATACTCCACGTTAACTAATTTTTTGACTAAGTGCTTCATTTTTTGTTTTTTTTCTGTCAAACTAACAACTGAAAAAATATTTTCCCATCACTAGAAATATATTTGTGAATATTATGTTAGTACCTTATATTACAAATTTCTATATTTGCTTGTGGGCAACCAGGTGAATCACTTTGTCCGTGTTTCTTCATTATATAAATTAATAGATTATTACCTGAGGTAGATGCAGTAGGCCAAGTATCTTCATTAAGTGCTTCTGATGTACCTTCAATGGACACAGCTGGAGATTCATAAAGTCCAACTTCAGATGTAAGCGTTTGCTCGTGTACTGTAACTGGACCCCTGTTAGTGATAATTACACAGTTTAGATTTTCGACACACATATACCCCACACCATGCCAATTTAGTGCATCAATTCAGTTTTTTTTTAGTTTAAGAAATTAGGTGTGTACACCCTAATTGAATAAATAAAACTGCTATTAAAAGAAAATATCTTAAATAAAGAGGTTTCAAAGTAAAAATAATTCTTAACAGTAGCTTTGAAAACTCTCTATTATGTAAATCATTTGTAAATAGTATTTTAAATTATCTGATTCATTCCTTCTGTCCTGGGCTTTCTCAGAGACTGAGTCCCTGTGCAGTTGCCCCCACCTTGCACCCTCTATAGACAGACCCTTTTATTTGCAAAAGAAAAAAAAGTTGGTAAATACTACTACATAAAAAATTAAAATGTATGTCCATGTTTCAATAGTAACACAGTTGCAGTAATAGACCTTAAATGAATGGTGAGTTTTTTTTACACACCAGACTTTGATATTGAAGAGAGGTTGGATGATATGAAAATTTGTTGTTACCTTAGATTTTTATCGTACTTAAACTGTTGTTGTTATTCATCTGTAGTGGGTTGTTGTTATTTTCAGTATGATTTTAACATTATGTTTTTGTTAATGCTTATAATTTTTATTTAGATAAATTGTGTGTATAGTTTTGCATTTCTTGGTTGGTTAAAGGAAATGGACAACTTTTTTTACTCAATAACAAAAAAACTCAAAAAACAGACATTTATTGTATAAAATTCTCATCTGTACAGACCAGTTCTATTTCTGCTTGGAGTGACATAAATTATATTTACATTTTAAATTTCTTACTCAACAAAATGCTCTTTAAATAGTGTAGTGTTAAATCTACTGGTAAAAAGACATTATGATGGTGATAATTAACAGCCCGAAATAAATTTTAAAGGCTTTTAATAGTTCTTGGAAACATATGTTAATAATACAATCTTCGTTACTACAAAGTGCAGAAATTTAGGTCTCTTCAGGTTTCTGTTAAAGAGGTTTGACCACACATTTTTGTAAGCATTAATTTAGCCCAACATTCTATGTAACGTATTGTTGTTCTATTTTCTTTCCTGAAAAATACTTTTATGTGTCATGTTTATACTTATTTTTTAAAATTAAGTTTTTCTAAATACCTACAATATGTTTCCAGTGAAGATGAGGATGAAGATGAAGTTTTATCTCAGACATCACAGAAGAATAAATCATTTACTCTTATTAGTGAAGAAATTGCTGGTTTGCGTAAAAAAAAGATACCTCTGAATCCAGCATTAATTAGCCAAGGGGTTGGTGGTTGGGAAAAACACACCAAAGGTATTGGAGCAAAGCTGCTGTTACAGGTGGGTTGATTGAATGTAGTTAAACAATTGGTAAATTAGCTGGTGAAATACGCAGGACAAAGCTTAGACTTTTTGTATCACTTGTCTTTACTCTGAAAATTCTGTACAGTTTTGATAACACTCACTTTAGCGTTAATAGACCTTTTGCTAAATTTTATACTAATAAAAATTTGTTTGCATTAGGAGTTCAACCTGACTGGGTTGTAGCTCACAGCAGAGTGTAACGAAAAACAGGTTTATCGTTACTTTTCAAACTAATGAACTGCAGCTTTTAATTGTTAATATTGTTTATTAACAATTAAAAGTTATGGTAGGAGGGATGGTTGGATATCACTTTTTCCCGGTGCTCGATACCAATCAATGTTGATGCCTCTACATTCTTAAGATACTTGGTCCTGATACTTTTCTATGATACTAGATTAATAAGAGCTTATAAGAAGTTCTTTAATTAGCTCTTTATAATTTGTTAACATTTATCAGAATTACTTTTTTACCTAGTAAAAACTGGACATTTCACAAAATTACTAAAAAAAAAAGTGGCTGTATATAACGGTACTTACCATGTTAGCCCGCAGGTGGTCGCTATATGAGATTTTCTCTCACACAATAAAAAACTATGAGTATTTCCTGGTTTATGATTGGAAGTGACTGTACCTTCTTTTAGCTGAGTTTTTATCTGTGGTCTAAATGAAGATTAGGCCGGAAGAAGTACACGTGATCACGCTATTGATACCTAAGGTCATTTAATATATCCATGCATCTGTGGTGAGAGTTTCTCTGATTGCGCGACCATCTGCGTGACTAATATTTCGTGGTGGTGAGTGTTTCTCTCATCGTGTGACCATCAGCGTTACTAGTATTTCGTGCGACATGGATGCGTTACTGTTTTTTATCGCGTGACCATAAACAACAGTATTTCATAGAGGCTGCTAAGTAAACGTAAAAATTAGGAGTCAAGGAAGAATGTTGGTTGAATTAGCTCTTTTAAAAAATCAAGGTAAGGGCGATGTTAGTGAATACTGTTATTTTTTAAAATAAATTTTTACTGTGATTAGTACTAAATAATTTTGGGTAATATTTTTTTTTGCAGAAATCAATGAATGGCGGCAAGAAGACAGCATCGTTGAAGATTTAGAAGAAAACAACAACACACGAAGGGTTGATGACAAGGAAAGTGACGAAGATAGTGAACATAGTGATCATTTTACTGACACAGAACAGTCTGCATCCAGTTATTCCGATAATGATGAACCTCATTTTGCAGGACCTAGTTATGTAGGAAAAGATAACGAAACCCTGTGGTTGGTGCATCCTCCCCGCACTAATGTACGCACTGCAAAATGCAACATTGTTACACATCTTCCGGGCGTTAAAGCTGTAGCAAAAATTGCTAAGAATGTTTCAGATTGCTGGAAACTCTTTTTTCCAGACATTGTCATAAATGAAATAATGGAAAATACTAATGTGTATATGAGAAAGACTTGCGATAACTATAGCAGCAAAAGAGATTGCAAGGACACAAATTTCGAAGAAATTAGTGCTTTGTTAGGTATTCTTTATCTGGCTGGAGTCAAGAAAGCCCAACACGTAATGTGGAAGAATTGTGAAGAGATGATGGGACTGCACCAGAGTTTTTTAGAGCTACCATGACTGTAAGAAGATTTTATTTATTGCTTCGTGCATTATGCTTTGATGACATAAATGACAGGCATTTGAGAACAGCAACTGACAATTTAGCACCTATATGAAAACTTTTTGATGATTTCGGCAGTCGTTGTAAGGCAAGTTACCAAATTGGGGAATATGCAACTGTGGACGAAATGTTAGATGCATTTCGAGGTTGGTGTAGGTTCCGACAATACATTCCCAGTAAGCCTGCTAAATATGGGATAAAAACTTATTCCCTGGTAAATGCATGCACATTCTACACAGCCAACTTGGAAACGTATGCAGGTCGGTAGCCTGAAGGCCCTAATAAAGTAGGCAATTCTGCAGAAAGTGTTGTAATGCGTATTGTGGCTCAATCCTGAACACAAAAAGAAATGCCACACTGGACAACTACTTTATTTCGGTGCTATTGGTGCAGCGCCTTCTCGAATAGAGAACCACAATGGTTTGTACATTGCAGAAAAACAAGAAAGAAATCCCACCTTCATTTCTCAACGTGATAGACAGGCCACAGCATAGCCACAGAATAAACAAGGTATATCAGAAGCGAACTAGCGTGTCGGTATCTTTGATATGGACGAACTCAAGCGTTGATTGGCTAGAGCAGTCCGCCATTTTCTTAGTTCGTTAAAATGTAAACAATGCCTATTCATTTGTATGGGTCATTAGGTATTTCTGAAGAAAATTATTTCTGACTTGTTTTAAATCTGCCTCAAAA
>PNEQ01001360.1:0-50237 GCA_003012365.1 Medauroidea extradentata
CAGCCCGCCGCAGCAGTCCTCTTGTATCGCCAACACTGCTCCGCAGGTAGCCGCCTGCCGCCTCACAGTAGACTTTGACGTCACCAAGATGTCTTCACCAGTCTCTCTCCACAGGCGTAGCACCTTCCTCTAGCACTTCCAATAGCGAACTCTCCCGAATGTGCCGATTCTGTGCTTTTATACTAGCCCAGACAGTCGGGTCTAAAAATAGATATTTCATCATGTTTCGGATGTGCTAGTAGTCACGTCTGCCGCCATCGAAGGGTTAAGACGCAGTTGGGACAGGTATCTATGACGTAGTTTAGGCGGGTTTTCCACTATGAGCCACCCGGGCTTTGAGTCATCGGCCAGCCCTCAAGGTGTTACGAAACAACCGCCGACCACTGGCCTCCAGGAACATGGCACGCAACAGTATGATGCCTCAGTCCTAGTAGTAAAATTAGAATTAAATCATTCATGGTACCAGCAGTGATGTTATAATTACTACAATAAGTGTACTTAATCATAGCTCACTTTGCCTGTTATGAATCTCGAACAAGTACGTCTGAGCAGCTCCAGTTTTGTTATTTTCCGAAAGAAAAAAAAAACACTGTTATATATTTGTAGTTACATGTATTATATAGATTATAGACGTCTGTCTGTTTTTCTGCCTGTAATGCGTACTTCCCATGTCATTCCTTCAACTACGGTAAAACTTGGGTGAGTTTTGTGTGCTCTCGAGAAGGTTCCTGACAAAAAATCTGTACATTGAGAACAGGAGAAAGGGAAAAACGAAGAATGAGCACAGGGCAAGATACCATAAAAACTTATTTTCAAAAAGCGTTTCTAATATTTGGTTATCAATGCTCGTTGACTGCATTTTGCATCATTTAGAATTTTAAATTTTTTTCTTCGGGATTATTGTTTGGTAATTAAACTTTACCGCAAGTTACCACTTTTAATAATATTATCACTATTAATATTGTCACTAACATGAAATTTTATTTGCCGTAAAGTTTTTATCAAATACTTATGTTTAAAAATTTTTTATGATAATATTTTTTGTATTCTTTGAAAAATTACGTTTTTGAAATTATATTGAAATTATAAGTTAGCCTCCATATTTTTTTACGAAATACTCATAACATTTGGGAGCAACAATGCTGAATTTTCGCTTGACTTTAATAGGCATTATATTGAAGACCATGCAAACGAAGCCGCGGGCGAATTCTAGTATGCAATAGGAATTGACGTAAACGGCTAGTTCTGGTAGTTCGCCTCTGTTAATTTCCTACTCTGTCAGTATACGTTACATCTTAACTCTGCATTTTAGTTTAAAATTTTTGTTTCAGAACCGCTGAGTAAGAAGCTTCTTCAGATCCCCTTCTCATGACTTTGTCCTTACCTTGATCCATAAACTTGTAACTAAATAAAACAACGCCACCGTAGGTAAATACTATAGCTAATGTAAGCGTACAGGGACGTAAGAACGCTTTTACTTGTGGACGGGGGTTCCACCTTGTTTTCAATGTCAACTTAATGATTGTTTATAGGCGAACATCTACAGATACAAACGTGTTGCATTGGAAATAATTGTTTGTAAAATAACCGTTAAAGCGAATTAATAAATAAAGAAGTGAGTATTGCAAAATTTCCGATAAAAATAAATCCATTTTTTCACATTATTGTGTAAAGAGTATTAATATTGCGTACAAGTTTCGTTGGACATTTGTGTTAGTCAGCAATTAGCTATTAGTGCTTTTAAAACCAGTTGAAATAATAACTAACTAAACATAAAAAGCCTGTATGACTGGCATCTTCCTCCAGCTGGCATCTTACGCCGATTTACCTTACACAGTTTCTTGCTCTAGATAAAGTTATAATAAACGCAGGGATTTCCACCCCCAAAAATTAGTAAACTTTTTACTCCTCCTAATAATTATTGCAACAAGCTTTCCATATGAAATTATAATAATGATACCCCGAATTAAACGCGGGGTTCTGGGGGTCCTAGCTTACTTAGGTGTAAAATATCTCTATCTAAGCACTTTTTGAACTTAAGTAAAGGTATAAATCATTTAGGTGAACAATTTTCTACTTTACTTTTTGTTATTACTTTTTTCGTGTATAATTTCTTAAGCTTAAATAAATCGGAGATGATTTGGGGTGGTGGCCCACTTCCACCCCTTCAGTATACCAATACCCTTGCGTACATCCCTGTGATCGTAACATAAAGTTGACCCACGTGACACCAACTCCGTCGCGAATTTGCTTCGTATTCTCTCGTCTCCTCTGCATCCGGTTCTTTACGTAATCAGAAGAAATCACGATATCAAGGTTACAGGTGATGAATACAGAGTTATCGCAATTTATCCAGCGTCACGACTGGCTGAGACAGTCTTGTGGTAACCACTTGAAGACCACAACATTCAGTGACTACACACTTGGTGCGATATATAACTTTCCCTTTCCCAGACCACAAGGTCCGGCGACACTCAGTCTGGTGTGACGAGGATCGCCCCTCAGTGGGTTAGTCTGAACACTCTGCCCTCATTCTCATGGCGTCACTTCGTTTATTGCATATTTCAACTCGCGAACAATATTTTGTGGTATTTTCCTGAGAGACGTGTTATGACTGTACATTTTTCTTACAGAATTTGCTGTTGTATTTCCCTACAGGCCGTTATATCCATTCAAAAGTAAACGGATAATGTAGTTGCCTAACTGCTTAGGCTGCTGAGCTGTCTACGGATTTTCGGCAGGTAAAATTTTGTTCAATATCTGCTGACTTCTTCTTCGGAATAGCAACGAAGAAAGTTTACTCACACACACGCACGCGCATATAAATAGTATGTGTTGTAATTATAGGTACAAACGAAAGGTGTGTGTCGATGACGATGAAACAAGCAAATAATGCTACAATGAGAGTTCTGGAAACCAATAGTTTTCCCTATATGATACATTACATGTTACGACAGGAAGGCTATAATGCCAGTGTTCCCGAGGATCAAAACGTCAAAATGCTGCACACGTGGACGAAGACATTACAATAAGTGTTCGAAATGGGCGCCGTTCATGAGAAGGCAGTCTTCGCATCGATGTCCGTACACATTCAAAAACATTGCCGTATTTACGCGTGTCCATACATTGTAACGGGAAAACAATTGGTTTCCTGACCTTTATATTTGTTAGAATTATTTGCTTGTTTTATCGTCCTCGAAACACCCCATTCATCTGTACCTATAATTACCAAACGTCCTGTACATATACACATATTCAAGGCCCTCAAATTATACTTGCTGCGAAAGACGAAATTTGGTATTCCTGCAATTATATTTTAGGTATGCGCATCTTCGTGCGGAATTTAAAAAAAAAAATGTGTACGTGTGTACGTGACGACATCATATTTAATATTATGACGAAAATGATAGAGCCACCACATAATGTCTCACAGAGGCGGATTGTCGGCGACATTACTGCACGACAATTGAGTAACTTGCGCCTAGAGGTTACGTTAAGTCGTGACGTTTATGTCCGTTTTAACTTAAGCACCTCTGAAGTTTCAGTAACTTTTCGTAGACACATATTGCACTAGGCGTATTTTTGCGGTTGTACTGTAAATAGCGATATACAGAAGACGCTACATGCCGTGTTTGAGGTACGTAAATAGGCACGCAATAAGAGCTACATTGGTTCGTGGGACAACACCCGTGTCGCCTTTATGCACGGAGCGCGGAAACGGAGTGCAGTGCTTCAGTTTTGACGTTTTCTAATGGGACTTAAAGCGGTGATTGTACACTGTTTTACTAACGGAAACTGCTCACTACAGTCCAGCTCGCGCTTCCTAGATTTGTTTCACGATTCCAGTTGGTAATTCTTTACTTGACAGCAGTCGGAGAAGCAGTTTTTTAGTTGTTTTAAGATGCCCCGAAACCACGTTTTTAAGTATGGTATTTAGAAAACAAAAATAGAGATGTACAGGATTAAATACGTTTTTCTTTCGTATATAAAGATATCGAACACACGATTAGTAGTATTTGTTAGATAAAAGTTACTCCTGGCATGCTAGAACGCTGTTCATACGCCAACTGTATAAGGCTCTTGTGGGGACTCCGGCGCTTCAAGAGCGTTGCAGCGAGTCACGGCAATTAATTTCTTGACAAAACTATTTAACGTGAGTTGTACTTCTATATCCACTAAAATAACACATACTTCAAACTATGTCGCTGTTGCTTTAAAAATTCTGCACGTCTATTAGAAACATTATTTTCGGGCCCCTCAAAATGGCCAAACGTGGGTTATCCAGACTGCCATGTCTGAAAAAATATAAACCGGATTTGAGAAACACAACTATAGAAACAAGCGTGGGACTTTGAACTACGCCGTCCACAAATAAAATAACGTGGTCACAGCTTAAAGTCACACAGGAAAAAGGATAACACTAAAAGTACTGCACGCCATCTGAGGGGCTTTCGCGAAGAGGCGATATTGCATTACATACACCGTTTATTGACACTCTTACCGTTCCTGCCTCACACACACAAACGCAGCCTATCTAGGGAGGTCCCTTAAGGGCATGGGCCCGAGTTTCTTCGCATTTAACGACAATTATTTTTTAAACATAAAGGGGTGCCGATATCGTAAAATCGCTTCGTAACTTTGTTATGACTGATTTAAACTGCACGCTCTAATTTTGTCGAGTCAGGAGTCTGCAAGATAGTTGATAATTAGTTAATTAACCAAATTTCCTTTTAATTGATAAATTAGCTATACCCACCATACAGTTTGTCTCGAAAAATTTCATTGAATAGTAAAACAAATTTGCAAAAAAGTTACGAAGCAATTTTACGATATTGACTCTCGTATGTGATTTATAAAATAATTCTCCCGAAAGCCAAAAAACTCGGGCCCAAGCCCTTAATAGGCTAGTCACTAGCGTGCACAACGAAATGATCACAGTGCCGAAATGATTTCTTTACAACAAGGTTGTTCTCGTCTGGAAAAGTAAGTCCGTTATGTTTCGATTGTTGCGACTTAATGAACAAGGATTGTACGTGTACGCTGACTTTTGATTAGCGTAACTTACCAGGGTAACACGTTGGACTCGCATTTCGGGTGACCCAAGTTCGATTCCCGGCTCCGGCCATCCTGATTTCGGTTTCCCATGCTTTCCCGAAATCGCTCCAGGAAAATGCTGGGATGGTTCCTTAATGAGGGGCTCCCTGCAAAACTTCAGTTGTTTTAATAAATGTTATCTTTGTACGAGTCATGGATTATTTTATAGACATATATTAATAATATCTGTTACAGTAATGAACACTTTCTAGCGTTCATGGATTTTGCATAATGGCAGGTCAAAGCCCAAATTGCATAAAACGGTTTTATACAATAAAAGAAAACTAACTGACTTACATAAATTAAATAATTCACAGTGAAGAATAGTGTCACGGGCTACGTCACGGTGTGTACAAAAACCGTATTGACTACATTCTGTATTTTAAAAAAATATCTGAAAATAATATTTAAAATAGTCAATATTCTGAAATTTTTTAAAAACACAAAACACTTCAATGCGGGTTTCTTGTGCATACCTTGACGTAGCCCGTGACACTGTTCTTCACTGTGAATTATTTCATTAATGTAAGTTTGTTGGTTTTCCTTTCTTGTGTAAAACCGTTTTACGCAAATTCGGACTTTGACGTGCCATTACGAAAAAATTAGGAGAACTATAGAAAAATTAAAATACTGTAAAAATTAGTCACGATACATGCCTATAAAACAAACCATATATCGTACAAATATAAAATTATTATCATCATAATTTTGCGTGAACTCTCCCTTAATAAAGGCCATGGCCAACTCATCTCCCAGCTCCGGTCATTGTACCAAGTCGTATCTCGCCGTTTCTAATGGCCTCGCTGTCAACGAGACGTAAAATCTACTTACGTACTTACGTGACTTAACGAAGTTGTTCCGTATAGACAGTTACACATAACTAATTAATTTTGAGTTTTTGGTCTTACTCAAGTTGGAAATACGTTACCTAAACGAAAATACGCGAAGTCTCGGTTCTAAGGACAAACACTTTTACGTTTACTTAAGTGCTACTGCATACTAATAACAATATAGTATATTTTGCATGCACACTACGGTTGTGTTCATAAATATAATAACTTATTTTATTTATTTACTTATATAGTATTGTGTGCGTACTTAAAAAACGTTGAAAACTAGATTTTTTATTTACTAAAAAACGTTTTAATAAAAAAGTATAAATTTTAACTAGTACTCTTAAGTTAGCAGTAACCCAGAACTCACTTCAGTTTCCTTTGGGAAAAATAAGGTATTCTTATTTTAAAGTTAAGTTTCTCTGCTAGATATCCATTTTCCTGGCATGATGTTTTAAAGTAAACATATGGTATTTTGAAGGGAAGTATGTCATGTTTGGCAAGTTTCAAACCAAAACAACAGTCAAACACATAAGACATCAATGGAGATGATTGATATAGCGCGAAAATGTTTTGTGCCAACATACCCTTGAAAACGCTGACGTTTTTTGCAACACTTATGATTGGATAATGCATATCTGACTCAACGTATCTGTCTGCCGACGAATAACAGGCACCAGATATATAACAATATCGGGAGTCTTATTGACTCAGTCAAATAGGGTAACAGCTTTACGTGCAACTGAAAACCAGTAATCTTCTGATAAGCTGAACGTGCGTTGAAACCCAGAAAACAGTCCAGTATTCACGCGATAAACCGTCATCTCTAGGTATCAACATCTGGTCACCCAAATCTTGTTGAGATCCCGACGATGTCAACCAAAACCAGGTGAACGGAGGTGATGTAACCGAGCGTTGTCAACAAAGTGGTAAACACGAGCCCGAATGTACGTCTTGTTACCAATTCAACCAAGAAAACACGCCCACTACGTGACTGAGGGAGAGCGGAGGCGTGGGTAATACCAGTTGCTGAACGTGTGACAGTGTTGTCGTAGACCTGCAAGAGGATGCAGGAAGGAATTCCCGGCGGCGAAGGTGGTGTGTCATATGTGTGGCCAACACGCGGACACAGGAGTGTTTGTTTGGTCAGAGCTGTACTCGCGCCGTGCAGACGTGGAAGTCTCTCCTCAACAAGCTGCGTCAACGCTATGGGCTTCGTCATTCAAGCCTTGCCACATCTACCTCAAGTATTGTAGTAGTTGTTGACTACATCCCACATAGCGTCCCAACCTTACATTGCAGTACAGGACTTATGGAGCGCGCTGTTGCCAGGTCGCAGCCGCGTTACGAAGTTCTGGAGATGTACTAGTTCAGAATTTTTAATTTTAAAATATTGCAAGAGCCATCGATTTTTCGCGAAAAGAATTCTTCAACAGTTTGTTTCAATGACTTATGTGCACATATGAAGCTGTACTTCATGGTTATTGGCAGAATGTACTATTGCACAAACGTGGCTCATTTGACTGTGCTAACAGGAATAAGGTTACTGTGACACCACATGTCTGTGATGTGCCGGTAGAACCCTAGACGCTGACAGTTAAATACCGCCAATCACTGACCACGAAGCAGGGCTCTGTGCGCATAAGGCATTGAAACTAACTATTGCGGAATTCTTTTATCAAAAAATCGTGGGCTCTAAATGTTATATTTATAACTGATATTACGATGTGTTTAACATCACGTTTCAAAATATGCAATCAACGGCACTTTATATTAATTTAAAAAAAGAAAATTCAAACGCTCCACTGAAATGAGTTCACTAGGTGAACAGTAACCGCCACTTCATAAATAAATTATTATTATCATTATTATTATTATCACATACATTGAAATCACTATAGCTACTGCTGACAATCAAATGTCCAAGTTAAAATTATCAGTTTCTCCAAATATAAATCACTTTTTCTGTCTTCTTGGTCCTGTGAGTGACATAAACAAATTGTGATTCCAAACATAAATCTCACAATGATCAGTTACAATGTAACACTACAGTTTGATTGTGTAGTGAATGTTTGGCAACGAATAAACCATTACCTGCCGAAGAAGTCATCAGTCGAGCATGCGTAAGTTTAAAATAGGTCGTAGTGGAATTCTTCTTCAACTGGATTGGTCCTTTTTTTGTCAATTATCTCCAGCATGCAGCAGCTTCTTTACGCACCCTGTGAAGTCAATTTTCAGATATTTATGTTCTGAAAAATCGTTACATTTCTTTGTAACGCCCGCGGACCTATTACTAACTTGGTGATTAATAAGCGTCAACGATTCGGTTGGGAAATGCTACAAAATTCTCCATGTACATTCGTGAACGTCGATTTTGGTCGGATTAGGGCGTATGCGCTGAAAGTAAACTATTTTTTAGGTATTGTACTTCTAGCTAGTTTGGATGTCGTGGTATCTGGATTATTATTACTACAACGCCCTGTTCTTTGGAAGGAGCTAAGTGTATCTTTATTTTAGAGAACATATTGTCATACTACAGAACAGGTTGTTGTAAGAGCACTCTGCTTAATACCAACAATGAAGCTGGACTGTAGTTCATATTAATTATGCTACACATAACAATATTTTACTTTCAGTGTGTGCTTTGGTGAAGGCGTGGACCATGATTTCTTCCAGAAATATAAATGTATTAACTGTCATGAAAACTACTTTCGAGGTGTCATATATTAATAATACTTGTTTGAGTCGGAATGTTTTCATTCAGCCTAAAATAATGTAGCATTTTGTATAAATCAGTATGAAATCAATTTTTCAATACGAGTAGTGTAATCCATAAAGACGCTGCTTAATCCAGAGCCATGGCGAGAACAAGGCTATACATTTACATCTCAAATGTTGTTAACTGTGGCTCTGTACCCGTCGAACATACATACATGCCACTACTGCTATTTTTCGGTGTGCCCACGTTAATATGTGATGTTTTAGGATGTTTTAATTTATTGCCCTGTAATCCGTAGGCAACTTAACTCCTCTCCTCTATGAAGAAAACTGCTTTTGTCAAAAACCGTCATCAAGGCAGCTGACTCAGCCCCACGGAATATAATTTAATATGTAAACCCCTTTACACACTCTAGCCAGGTATCCGAGGTAGGCAAAACTCTTAAGGTGGCTGCTCTGAACGCTGGGCGGTGTGAACATTTTTGGCCGTTATTCGAAAACTGCTCAACTCGCATAGGTGACGACTGCTTAAGAATGTGTTACACGTGTGTGTGCCACAGGCATACAGAATACAGTTTTATGTTTAACATTTCCTGACACAATATCTCATAGAGGCAAGTTGTCGGCGACAAGACTGCACGCCAGCTCAGTGTCTTGCCCGTAGAGGTCAGGAGGAAGCACGATGCCCGTGCTGTGTCATCCTTATTGCTTCCGGGTGTCTCGGCCTCGAATACGCAAAATACGTTAATCGAGACGATCACGCGCTTAAGGGTGTTCGCGTGGAAAAAAATTCTTAGTTATATATTTGTATGGCATTGTGTTCGTTTTTAAGACGTTACTTGTGACTTCATTTTCCAATTGTAAACATTTTTTAGCTGTCATAGTTTTCCCATAGCAGTATGTCAAAATCAAAATTTGCAAGTTACGGGAACAGCTTATGCCAAATACGGCAATTTACGGCAATTTTTAAATAAAGCTAAAGGACTTTGCTGTGAGTTTTAAAATCGTTTAGCATATGGCTCATAATATCTTATTTGCCACGTAAACACCCTTAAAAATAAAAATATTCAGAAACGTACAAAGCGAACCATTTTCCCCTCATTTCCCTCCCAGTCCCATCTTGACGTGGCACGGCCTTACACATTCGTGCAAATACAGACGTAAAAAGTGCTGGAATCACTTTGTAAGTGATTCTTGACCTTGGACGGCGTGTGTGTGTACAGACTGCGTGGAGGAAGGGAGAAACGTGCGAGCTGAGAGATTGTGAAGTCGACAATCAGTTTTCCCAGAAGCCAACACGAGCGTGCAGTTCCGGACTCTCCTCCAGATAGTGGACATCGCCATCTCCCTTCCCCCTCTATATTTCCTCCCCGGAGCCGGCGTCAGGACGCGGCTGTGCTTAAAAGTGTTGTGAGAGCCGGGCGAGGCTACCAGTGCGAGTGGACGCGGGCAAGTTAGCGACACATCTCATCTCTGGACTCAGCTTAGCTGCTACTGTAAGTACGATCTCTTCCTCTTACGCCGTAACACGCACACACTCGCCTTAAGAAGAGGTGTTTGACAATTTTAGTTGTATTTTAATTTTTTAAGCCAAAATACTTATTCAAATCGTATTGTCAACATTCTCTATTCCACAGAGCATAGGATATAGGCTATTCTTGGTAAACTGTTTGACATAAATAATAATAGAATATTCGATGAATTTGCCATGCATAATCATTACAGGAGAATTCTAGGAAGTTAGACTATAATTCTCCTGCAATGATTCTGCATGGCTAATTAATGAAAGGTTACGTTATTATTTATGCCAAGCAGTTTATCAAGAATATATCCTGTGCTTTGTCGAAGTGAACATTTTGATAATGCACGTTTAATAAATATTAGGACTCAAAAACTTCAATACTATGAAATTGTCTATCACTCTCCCTTAAGAGCGATCACGTGGCAAAAGCATATAATATTTTATTTGTACGACATAGTGTTAATTCAATTGGCATTGCTTGTAACTACAGCTTCCACGTTCGAAACTCTTTCAGTTCTCATAGTCTACCCATAGCGGGTTGTAAAAGTCAAAATTTGAAAGTAACGGGATCATGCTAATAGCAAAAACCAACTGACTTACGTGAATGGAATAACTTACGCAGAAATTTAATATAATGGGTCATGTGCTAAAAGATTTAAAAATCACACAATGCAATTCCTTTGTATTTTTTTAAATTAATCTAAAAGTATCGATAATTCTCTTCATTTATGGCCTTTTTAAAAAAAAATAAGTGACTTTTTTCTATGCTTTTAAATATTTTAGCACATGGCCCACAGTATTTAATTTCAATATAAATTACGTAATTCAAGTAAGTCAGTTGATTTTTGTTATTTGTATGTTCCCGTAAGTTGCACATTTCGACTCTGACACGCCGCTATGAGAAGGCTAGTAGAGATAAAAATGTTCACAAGTGGAAAATGTAGTCGCTTGTAACGCCTACAAAACGAACACTGTGCCGTACAAATATATAATTGTATGTTTTTGCCACGTGAACATCCTTAAGGCGCCCGCCTACTGGCCGTGTGTTTGTGTGAGTGAGACACGGCACCAACGGCGATGTTGACCGTCTCATCTGGGATGGTGTCGGCTCTAACGCAAGATACTGAAACGGCGTGTAGTTATTTCGTAGAACACTCGCCAGACTGACATTTTTAGTGCTGACCCCGTTGTATTGATGGAAAGTTTCAGCAAAGTCTTTCTGCATATTTCTAGAGTTAGTTTCGCTCGAATATTGTGTGTAATTTATCAGATACTAGCTGTCCCGTTGCGGCTTCGCCCGCGTGTACTATAGAAAAGAGTAACTAACTTTTAGTTACGTGTTAATTGATGGTGATACTATATTCTATATTATACTATATTAACTGTTTATCTTTAAAACATCAAATACAAACAGATTTGTCCAGTCCACTGCGCTAAGCGTACTTTTTTTAATTCATCTTTATTTCTCTATAAAACAGCTGCCCGGCTGCGGCTTCCACCGCAAAACAGCCGCCCGGCATTTAACAGCCAGCGTACTCAATAACAGTGTAAAGAGCGCGCGCAATATGCTTGTATGATGTCATGTAATTCCCATCGCAAAGTCTTGCACGGGATACGAACCCGTAACCCCACCCCTCCCACACCCCAAACTTTATACAATACCTGAGTGAATGCTTAAGGCCTCGATCACAGGAACATACCTACATTGTTTAAAAAACAATAGCAATAAAGTTCAAATTGACTCTACTGTTTTTAGGGTTTTTTTTCGGCAATTATTCGAATTTTTCTCGCCGTAAAAACCATCTTTGAACTTCAACGAACATTAAAAAAAAAGAATTGGCCAAATTGGTCCAGGCGTTGTTGAGTTATGCGCTTACCAACACATTTTGTGATTCATTTTTATATCATAAGATAACAAGCAGGAAAAGCTGTTTCTAGCCATTTTGAAGGATCCCCGAAATTTTTTTTATAATTGACACGATTTTTTAGAACTACGTTTCCGTCATTGTTTGAAGAGTATTTTCTCTTCGTACAATGATATAATGGGCCTTTGTGGAACACTTTCGTAAAAAACGTATTTACGAACAGGCAGCACGCTTAAGGGCCTTCTGTGTCGGTTTAAAATTTTCGCGTTTGACAAGTGGGAACAGCGGAGCGATAAGAGCCAGAGTGGCACGCTAAACTATAAATATATCACCTCTATTCACAGCGTGCCAAACTGGCATGCAAAGTTTTCCTTGCAGTTTCCATTATGGGACTTAAAGCGGTCACTCTAAAAATATATTTTTGGATAGTATGAAGCAATGGACAACGCACGCGCATTCAGGTTACATTTTCAGAGTTATAGAAGTCTAAAAATTATTTTACGACCATTTTAAGTGGAGCGGAAGTAATCTCGTTATTAACAAACGTGCTAAATTTATATGTAATTAAAGATGTTTAGTTTCTAGTGTGCTTTATATTCGTAAATAACCGCAATAGTTATAACTGTAGCATTTTCGCTTAAAAAGAACACATGTGTCACGATACAACACCGTCCATCAGAGAGACTCACAAATTTATTCGACTACTACGAGCTTGAAATATACTGCAGTGTATTCATAAATATGATTTTATGGAATATTTTACATTGACGAATTGTACCAATGTACGAAAACAAAACCCACTTCGGAATCAGACTGATTTTCATTGCTAATACAATATGCTCATTGAAAACACGGTTTCGAACAACTACAACGTAGCTAAAACTGCCCTTTCAGACTGACATAACTTACAACGTATTACCCGGATGTCTGTGCCATTGAGACAGACACGTACCATGAACTGTACTATAGACTTACCATCAGTATAATTACGTGGTCGCAGTTAAAGTCTCAAAGTAAGAACTTATCTAGAGACATTCCAGCAGTAAAATTGTATGGTTGCTGTTATAGTTTTATATTAAAAATGTATCGACGCGGCGGGAGTCGGCACGTTAGTTCAGAGCTTGGTCCGCTGTAGCGATGAGGTATTTCTTGAACATTTCAAGGTCGCTCTTATATATCTGTCATTTATGAGCATCTAACGCGCAGGTAGGCGGCGCCCTTAAGGTTGAGTCTCACCCATCGTCTCGATGTTTCCATTTGTGAATCATAACATTCATGACATTAAAATGTACATTATTTTCGTATAATATCACTTCAACATTCTAATAATACACACGGCTTAAGGCCATGATCATCATTTATTTCAAATAGTTGCAAATAATAAGAATATTTTTATTCAAATGCATTGAAAAAATTTGAGACTGTGTACAGTCATACGATACAATATTTCGCCAGAGTGTTTTTTAAGATAATGTACCGTTTGCTATAAAAAATTGGTTTTCTTCATATTGGCTTTTTATGAGAGCAAAATATATGATATTTCAGGAGCAAAAATCTAAAAATCCGTTTTGTGTATTGCAACAGAAAAATTAAGATACATACGATGAAATATACGTGTTGAAACCGTAAAAATGAATTTTTGATATATGTGTTAATCTGCGTTAAAACATATATTTTCGAAACTACTGCAAAACAAAAGAGCGAGGCCTTAAAGTAACAAATTTTATTGTATGCATTACCTGATCGCTCTGAAACTGTAAGCGTTTATTTTTAATTTATATATAATGAAATTCCTCTAGTTACGTAATAAGCATGTCATATGTTAGGAATTTTCGAAACAATTGTAAGTTATATTAATAAGTGTACCAGAGAAATATACGAATATATGCCTTGAACTATCCAATTGGCTTTTGCCGTTGCCACAGACAGTGTTCTATCTCAAATCACTATTTTGAACAGCTCCTAACATTTATTCATCAACTAGAAGCTACTGACTGCAACATTTTACTTAAAAGAACTTATTTATTTTATTCTAGCCATGTAATATTGTACACAATACATTGAAATAATAATTGCATATATTAACTTTACTTTCATCGGTATTAGCAGACTGTTAGGTATCATGTTGTAGCTTAAACCACGCAGTCTGTTGTGTATAGTACATTGTGTTGTATTTTTTCACTAAGGAACACTGTATACATTTGTATACTTAGGAATTCTAACCTTACCGACTCTTACCTCATAAACTTTATTACTTAACGTAAGTTCACTACCTCAACGTATATCACTAAAGTAAAATGTACGGTGACGTCACAGGTACATCACTATGACGAGACAGGTTTTACTGTGCTAAAGAAAACGCTCGTTTTACTTACGTTTTCCTCGAGTTAAACGTACGAAAAAAAAGAAAGTATGCCACCAACGTTTATTGAATTTAACGTACTTTTAAATAAAAATACAATACAAATTAGGGATTATCTCTATTTTATGTAATTTTCACACCAAGTTACTAATGAAAATTTTTTTTGTGAAATGCGAAGTCACTATTGCATGTTATTTTTCACTATTTAGTAAGCAGATTTCCGCTGCTACTAGTACCAGTTTTCAAAATTTTCAGTAATTTCTGAACACAGTGAACAAGGGGCATTCCTGCAATAATCAGCTGATTCAATTAATAATATTCCCATTTTGACTTCGAAATTCCTAGTTTCTGTAAATTTCTTTATGTGATTTGCTTGTAAACACAAAAATTATTTTTTTAATTGCAAAAGTATTATATTTCAATGTTAACTAGAAAAGTTAAAAATATCCTTACCTAGTCTAAGAAAATTAATTTTCATGATTTCGTTTCTGACAAAATGAAAATGGCATGCCCCAATAGAACTTATATGAATATCACACGAATAAAATGTCCCTGAAAGACTAGTAAAAATATTCACTTCTCAGACATCTTTAATTTTGTATTTTGTGACGCAAGTTTACTTGTAGGTAAATTTATGGAACTTTAACCTAACTGCCGAATATAATATATAATATAAATCTATGTTTGCCATTATTGTTGTTAGAGATCTAATCACAGTTAAGAAAGTAATAAGAATTTTGTAACTACAATCAGGTTTTTAACGACAGTAACGACACACAAATAATTTTGATGCATGTATTTCTATTAATATATGTTCTATTTCGCAGTAGGATAGAGTTCCTTAAATTTACCCAAAAAGTTATCACCCAAAATATAAAAAATTAAGTTGGCAACAACCGCTCCCTATTATTGGCTGCATTAATAATTGGCATCCAGGATTTACACTTTACCAAACGTTAACTATTTGAAGATGTTCTAATTAATGTTTGGCATAACGTGGCAGGTAAATCGTGTTTAGTAAATATGCACACAAACTTGAGTATATGATTTGTAACCGGAAAAGAGGAATGTTAATATAATACACATTATCAAGCTTGAATATATGCCCGGAGAAAAATATTAGGGCCAAAGGTGACAAGCATATTATTTGGGATACCATTTAAACTAGCACTTGCGTTTAAAGACCACGAATTTGCATACAGATAAAATATACCAACATTTAACATAGAAGGAAGTATTTGTGATCATAATGTAAATAATATGTATTGGTGCGCTTTGAATGCATGCTTGAGGTTAGGTTGACTGAGGTTATTGTTTGCTGAAGCAGGACATCGTAAATAGCAAGAAAAATATTGATGCATAAGTGATTACCTAAGTCTCCAACTATTTAATTGCACTGCAAATGATATGAACTATTGTGTGAGTTTTCTCAACTACGGCTGGTTTCTACACTTCTTAATATTATCTACTGTATGTACCCCACGTTTTTCGTTTTAAATCTTATAAATATTTTTATATTATAAATTGTTTTGTACTTTCTAGTCTTGGAGTGAAAAAACTATTTTTAATAAAATAAATTTTTGTCTTGTGTGAGTGTAATTTTGCACTTCGCAACTAATTAATTTTGAACGAACAAAGTTTCTACCGAGCAGATACAAAAAAAACACAATAAAGTGAGAAAAATTGCGTTGTCATCCGATCATGAGATATGTGCAAGGTTTCAAAGTCTCTAGCTCATCGGGAATATTTAAAATATTGAAACATGTGTTCCGTACGAACAGACAACAAAGCGACTTACAAATATCTGTTAAAAAATAACTCCTTTATTGCAATTCCCTAGGATCCTCCGTTTCTGTGTAAAACACAAACAAATGATACAGAGATCGTTAAGTCCACCTCAAGAAAAGTTCGAAATAAGTTAACAGAAAAAAATAGTTCGAAAGATATTTATTTCGTGTGTATATCATTATACTGAGTTGGTTGTAACACACGACTAGATACTGGAAAATATCTGCATGCTAGAATTAAATATTCTATAAATATTCAAGGCCAGGCAAATTTGTCCAGTAGCTGCTACTCAGTGGAACAGCAGACAATGAACGAATAGACGGGGCTTGAGTATGTATTAGACAATGGAGTCTAGCATGCGTGTCGTTGAATTCGTGACATTTTCCATATCCTACCCATGACATCATGAGACTGCAACATGTCCTCTTCGGTAGTAAATACTGGTAATGAGAGAAATTACACTAATAAATATTATATGGTTATTTTAAAAATTACAAAAGAGTGATTTTGTTGGAATATCAACTAAAAAGTTTCAATAATATTTTAATATAAACATTTTGTTCAACAGCTATAAGATGTCTCACTCTCTCGCTCACTCGGTCATCAACGCCCAGCCCAAACCGCTAGATCTAGAGACATTAAACTTTGAGGGTGGCTCCCCATTACGTTTTTTTATTTGAAGATTAAAGTGATAAAAGGGGTGAAAAAATTTTTTTCAATTAAACATCGATAACTTTAAAACTCGATAAAAGATATTGATAATATTTTTGCTTCATAATGAAGCCTAAGCACATCCCTAATTTTTTTTTTCACAGATGTTTTATTTTTACCACTAAGGGAATTTAAAAAATTAACAGTGGTTTCAATTAAACCTCCATATATTTTTACTATGTTGAGATATCGGGATGATTTTAATAGGATGATTTTTTTAATAGGAACAAAGCTTATTTAAATACCTGAAAATCTGTCTGATAATTTTTCAAAATTCGACAATTAAGGAGGTGGAAAAATTTTAAAATGTTCCAGAAATCCTGTAAAGCATACATGACCCCGGAGAAATCATTTAAAAGTTACTTCTGCCGTGCTATTGATACGTATACCTCATAGGGCATGGGACTGTATCAAGACATTATATTCCTTAATAATTCTGATCAGGTATCTCGGTGTAGTTGTTTGGAACACTCGTAGAAGGTTTTATGGTTCATATCCCGTGTAAGACAAGGCGGCGGGGAACTTCTGTGATACTATGTACGCACATACTAGTGGCAGCTGGCAGAAGAGTTCATTTTCTATTTGAAGTGGCTTCCCCTGGCGGATTAGGCACCGCTAAGGGGTGAAAAGAGGGGAGATATTAGCAATTCGTAAAGGTTGAGACATTATGCAAAGTAAATAGAGAGCCCCCCACTCTTTTTTTACTCTGAAGTAAATTTTTGTTCAATTGCTATATCCTTATTCTAAACTTATTCAAAAGAAATGAAACTGTGCCGAATTGTTGGCTATCTGATCCCTAGAGACATGCAAAATTTGCGTAATTTTCTGACAGTTGACAAGACTCCAAGTGACTATAGGCCCATTCGACGTCTCCTGCCAGCTGATATTGTCGCGACTTGCTGCGGAGAATGCTTACACGGTAGAGAGGCCAATCTCTGTGAAGACGTAACACACGTAAATGACGACACATAAAAGTCCGCGGCCAATTGAATCGCAGATTGTGCTCTGTTATGTATAGAAAAGTGAAGTTTAGTCTGCTACCAAGTGATAACGCGAATTTTGCATGTATCTACCTGTCGCTGTTGATCAAAAATCTTTATAATAGTGTATCATTGTTTTTAACTTTTTAGTTCATGTTGCTACAAAAACGTGTTTATTTCTGTAGTAGTTGTATTTGTTAGTATCAAAACAAAATGGAAGGTACGAGTAATGATTTGTTTCAAAATGATCGTTTAAGGATTCCAATTTTACTACAGTTGTTTCTGTCGCAGCCAAATATAATTCTTATCATGGGTAATAATATCAGGTCACAGATATGAAATTATTATATTGTCACCGAATTTAATACGTGCGTTATACTTCAAATTATTCGTACGTCTGATAAAAAAATTACATTTAATTGAATGATTCCTTTAAATTATGCTGGTAAAGCTAATAAAAGCGTGCTTGAAAAGCGAAATATCAATCGAAAATCTAAAATTTAAGTGTACACATTAATATGATGTATGTTTTGTCTACCTTTCAAACAGAATAGAACATTTTAAACGTAAATTTTTGACCGAAAATGTAATCCAAGACTATGGAAATGTGACGTGTCCTCACAGAGGGCTTGTTGGTGGCGTGGGGACGTTAAGTGCGACCACAGAGCACGCATCACATGCTTCATCGCCTCTACGTGACTAGGCACACACAGCTGTCGTAGTCTTTCTGTCGGTGACACGACTCTGTGCGACTTTAAACGCTGACACTACTGTGTAAAAACAAAGATAAAAGTATGCAGCTAGTACGTGTACTACTGTAATTTGCACGAGAATTGCCGTGCCTAAAAATACACAGGAAAACCTTTTAACCATCTTTAGTCTCGAAGAAAACAATTATAGAGCTGACACAGGCAAGCACACGAGTAGCGTCCTTCAACTTCAGACGTTCATTAGCATAGTGACGTGTTCAGCAATCATTAAAACATTTTTATTAACGTCATTTGCTCTCTGTTTGTCTTTCCGGCACACATTGTTACAATACAGAACGAGAACAGTGTATTAACGTAAGGTTTTATTAACTAGCTATCTTGTCTGTCAGTCTGTTTGTCTGCCCGAAACATATTTTCCAATAGATAATAAATTAGCTAAGAGAAACTTAAAACTCTGAACATAAATTAGAATCGATAGCAAAATTTCACACAAACAACACTTAAAAGCAAAATATATTGTTTAAATAGAATTTTTTCATTCACCGCTTTTTATAACATACTGCAAAATAATTTTCCCGCGAAGTCAATTGCAAGAATTTAAACGGAAAAAAGTGAGGTGCGTTAAATATATAATAGTAAAAAGTAACACAGTATAGTATATATATATATATATATATATATATATATATATATTAAATTTTAACGTTAATTTACAAATTTCACGTTTATACAGAAGATTTGAACTCCTTTTGTCGCATATTTACCATCCTTTACTATCGCAAAAAAAAATATATATATTATTAGCGCTGAACTGCGAGGTTGTCAGAACCTCTGAAGTATGACATAAGGTTAGTATGGAGACGGGGGAAACGGGAGATCTCCGAGATAAAGCGCCGACCAACGGCATGATTTCTATATGCAGCAAAATTCAAGGTCAATCCTGCTTTTAAGTGATTAGAAACTACTTGCTTATTTTCTTGCACCAAACCCTCTGTCCTTCATATTCACTTTAATTACCTCAACCTACAAATCTGCGAAAATCATATGTTGATATTACGAGAATTACTTAAATAATATTGTCACAGAGCTTATTGACTACATTTTATCCGTATGACGTTATTACAGTGACTTCGACAAAAATAGAGACGTAAGAAGCCGCAGGCGACAAATATAAACATGATTTTTATTTCCTTTTTTTCGGTCGTACCATGTTGTGAAATCAAAAATAGCGAAATAAAGGATTATTAAGTCGCCAATTGTATACGGCTCTGGAAGGAAACGTTAACCACAACATGTAATTTAACAGTGACAAGAACGCACAAAACTCTGTATTCTTAACGCTTGAGCCTATGTGTAAAAATGCTAATTCGACGTATGCGTTACATAATAGACGTCAGACGTTCTTTTCAAAATGAACATACTGAGGTTAAGAATTTTATGATTTATTGTTTATGATATTGTAAATTTATTATGTGTCTGCTCGTTCAATGACGCATACACGTTAATTATCCCCATGCTACTTTGCTTACGTAACGGCATAGCAGACAATATTTGAATTAAATACTTTATCTTATTTCAGTTGTTTATATACATACACACGTATTATGTGAACGCCATTTGAGAGTCTTCAGGCAATCCACATACATAAAAACGGTAACTTCAACTTTTTTTAAATGTTAAAGAGTTGTTGTGAGAAATTTAAAAAAAAACATGTTAAGATTAATAAATGAAGAATTCGACACAAAACATTCGGTGAGACCCTACCTAAACAGTGCGTGGTACAAAATGCAGCGGTAAAAAAGTTTCAAAGTTTCAGTACAGAATTGTAGGTTTTCAAAGTAAATTTGCAAAAAAAAAAAAAAAAAAACCTAGACAATATTTTTCGCCAACTTTCTGAGAAAAATTTTTCTCGATTAATGTATATCTGAAGAACGATCTCTGACGCCGATATATCGTACATTTAATTGCGGCGCAAGAGATCAGACTTAACAAATACGTCATTTCGGGCAAATGTTTGCTCATAAAGTTGGCAAATATCATTATTAAGGATTGTTGTTTTGCAGTTTTTTTCTATATTGAAACTCTTTCGTGCTCTTCGAAATTATTATATTAGGGGAAGCAAGTTCTAGACACGTAACATTTTATAAATACTCCTGACGGTTAGAAGCGTTCAAAATATTTAGTAAATTATTAATAATTAATTATTGTGTGTTGAGTAAACCAATGAAGGCAAGGGTACAAGACCATTGATGACTGCTAATTTCTCTTTGTGGCCACATAGAACCACGCTATGTTGCAGACAACGACATGCGATGTTAATACCAAAGTTTATTTTCGGGTCGTAAAAATGTGATTTTTTTCGGTACAGTATATAATCCAGTATTCTCGACAGAAATATGGCTGCGTTCAATTTGGCCATGTAACAAAATAGCAGCTTAACTGTCTACTACTTATATAAGGTATTGTAAGAAGCAGACTTATAAACTGAGATACGGTACATTTGATAGAAAATGAAGACTACATGTATAAACAAAGGAATAGTCAGCAAGGGCCTGGGAAGAGGGAGATTCCCGAATAAACCCACCGGCAACGACAACGTCCACCACATATTGATCGAAAACATTGATCGACCCTGCAAGGAATCGACAGAATGCATGTCCAAACTGAGTCACACAGTGGTGGCCTATGGTGCGGATCTTGGGCAATGTTACTTTAGTGAAAGTGTTCCGGAGCTTTGGATGGGTCGACACCTGCTCGGGTGAAAACTCAGACGAATTATATATCGCAGATATTCAGGGTATCGGCGTAAGAGCCCCAGCCTTATGCTGTGCCGATCATGTGAGCTGACTCTGAGCGGTAGTTGTTGAAACTCCTGCTGGGCAGCAAGTCCAGTCTACCCATTGCGGAGTTCCCGTGGCCGTCTGCCCAGTTCGCTGGGCGGTGTGCAGAACTCCAGCTGTTGACGGATTATTTGTACATGAGTGATGCCTGTTTAAGAATAGCATTCAAAGATCTTTACACATGTGTATACCCACTCTAGGTTCAACACTACCCGTTAACGATTAGTTTCTAGCAGCCGAAAATACGAAAATGGGACTTTTCATTGTCTTCGCTAGGTACGTTAATATTAGCACAGAATCAAAAAGTATTGGCGTATACAACGCACATTTATCTTTGATAGTACAACTTAAAATTACAGGGTTACCACTGACAGTTTCATACGCGCGCGTTGACGGCGAGAACTTGCACTTCAGTTCAGTGACTTGTGCCTAGAGTCTAGGGCGAGGCGTGAAGCGAGTGCTGTCTCGTCCTTGTCGCTTCCTAACTTCTAGACATCGAACTCGCAAAATACGTTCACCTAGACAGTCACCTTAAGACCTCACTGACTCTGGTTCTGAAAGATATGAGAATGCGTTCTCGTTTGGGTGTGTAACATGACTTGGAGATGCTCAGTTCCCTGAGAAGGAACACTGGTCTGGTCCGTCTAAGAATCAGGACTCTTCCACGAAGATGTTTCGTAGAAGTAGGATAGGCCTCGTACTCAGAAAGGTGGTTCCATGGGAATATCCCACAGATGTTTCCGTTGCATGGTGAGATAGTTCTTACTATCATCCACCGTGATTGGATGGAGAGCGTAGTCTCTTTCTGCCGGGGGTATTCAACTTCTCATCGACGATAAGCCCGTTCCTACTGGTTAAACCAACCAATCGTGCTTGGAAACGGGAAGACGTGCTAACAATCGAACTAGGAGAGCCATGGTAACATGTTTGTGGTGTGACCAATAAGTTCTGTGGCTACAAGCCTTGTGAGTGAAGAAATTTTGGTTAGCGTTTAACATCTATGTCTTGAAGCGCTAGTGATATGTGAATGATGCGAGTGTTGAATGAGAAATGAGGGGACGGGGGAAACGGAAGATCCCAGATATAACTACCGACCAGCGGCATCGTTCGCCACGATTCCTAAATGCGAAAATCCGGAGACTCGCCTCAGCAGGGATTGAACCCGGATCGTCTAGTGGGAGGCGAGTAATCTGACCAGTCAGCCACCGCGCTCCCTACAAACCTGGTAGTCTTAAGAGTGAGTGTTAGTCACCATCTTGGATTTTTGTATTTTGTGTCTTAACTTTTCTTCTGGATAAATATTTGCAACTTAAACCTAACTGCAGAATAGAATACATATTGATAGAATTTGTTGTTACAGATCGAAGTTCAGTTAAGAAAATAATAAGAATTTCCTAACAACTGTTCGAGCTGTAACAACGGAAACGACAAAAAGATATTTATGGTGTCTTAAATTCTATCAGTATGTATTCCAGTCCGTATTTGAGTGAAAGTTCCAAAAATTTACACAGAAGAAAAGTTAAGACACGGAAAACCAAAATTCGTGTAGGCGACTATCACTCACTCTTAACTTGGCGTATACTGACCTGAGATGCTAAATATTTGGTCGAGATCCGTTTTGAAAAGCGTTTTGAATAAATGGAGAGTACGAGGAACTTGGGATTTCACGAATTTAAAGATGACTAGTAATTCAGTTGTATCACAATTTAAAGTTGGTGCTGTCTTCACTGACAACCAATGAGAATGGCTGAACGTCTGCGGTGTTTTATTGTAGTGTAGGGTTCCTCATGGCTGGGAAATGAAGCGCAGTCGTTAAGGCGCTGTCTGTCTCAGAGTCCTGGAGCAAGCAAGGATAGTTATCTATATGTTTAGTAATATTCTAAGTGTATGAGTACCTGTCATACATATATACATATACATGCATATATGCCGCAACATACGTTCTGTTTATGTCAGTACGAAACACAGTTTAGGCCTTTTTTAAATACCCTAGAAACTATCGACAAATTGGTACCCTCATTATTTGAAAAATATTAAAAAATATCTTATCACAAACCTTTTCCTACACTTTAATTTTTATACCAATACCAATTTCTTCCGAATGTAAATAAGCATGTAATTTCGTAATATTGTTCGCACCATGACACATAAGGTCGGTATCTACCTGTGCTTGAAACGCACTGAGGTGACTTAAATTACTTTTTTAAGAATCTTAAATAGTCATTACTTTTGTACATCTACGAAATGAGTACACACTTCAAACAACGTTTGTATCAGTTTGAAAATTAGGATTACTAACTAGAAACACGATATTCAAGCAGTTTAAAATGGCTAAAAAGGCTTTTTTTAGTATGCAGTATCTAGAAAAATTCTAGTCGGATTTAAGAAACACAATAATATAAATAGGTGTTGGAATATCAACCATTTAATTAATAAATAAAATTATTTGGTCACCGCTTAAAGTCCTATAAGGAAATTAATAATAGCAAAGCTCTGCGCGTCTGTTGCATCGTTTGCGCGTAGAGGTGATATAGTCATACATACGCCGGCCAGCAGCATCCTTAGCGCTCCATTGATTATGTGCCTCACATACACAAACGCAGCTCAATTAGATCATAACCTTGAGAAGGCAGCCCGTTTAAGAATACATGGTATAAAATCCAGCTCTAAAAGCATCAGTTCAAAATTGTAGGCTTCTCGAAGCCAATTTGCAAAATTCAAAAAACAGCAATCCTAGACATAGGTTTTGCCAACTTTCTGAGCAAAAATTGTTCTCGATTACCGTATATCTGCATAACAATCTCTGACGCCGAAATCTCGTACATTTAATTGCGGTGCAAAAGATCACACTTAACAAATGCATAATTCCGGGTAAATGTTTGCTCATAAAGTTGGCAAATATAATTGTTTAGGATTGGTGTTTGGCAGTTTTTCTAAATTGACTATCAAGAAGCTTGGATTGCAGTTTAAGAAATCAGAGCTTATTTATCTATCACGCCATGGCCATCTACCTAGGTGTGCAGAGCTCCGAACGTTACAAGATTATTCGAAAAATTCTCGTCGCTCGTGAGAGATGTCTGCACAGGAAAATTATTCAAATAACGGTAAGCCCATGCTACATTGTCTGTAAAGTAACCGTATAGAAATAACGTAACAGCACCGTACGACATTGACAGGTTTCTATCCCTGTTACGGTCTTACGGCGGCTAGACAGCGGTACGGTGTGTTGTAGCAGGCATCACTACAACGTGTGTGTTCAATTTTTATGGTTATTTCTTGCGGCGGTTCTAGCACGGCCTTTACACGTGTGTATTCCCATGTAAGGTCCATCACTACTATTTGAAGCATATTTTCTAGCTGCTGAAAATGGTGAAAATGGTAGTTTTTTGCGGTCTCTTGAATGTGTGTAATTCTTAGTGCAGAATATTTTAAAAGGTATATGCGTGTACAAAACACCTTTGTTTTTAAATAATACGTGATGAAATGACAGGTTCGCCGTTGAAAGTCTCATACAGGCGCGACGTTGTCGAGAATTTGCACGCCAGTTCAGTGATATGCACCTACACTGTAAAAAAACTTCCTAAAATGTTAAGGAAGTAATTAACCTAACCGCAGTATGGGACATTTACCACGCTTTCGCCTTGGAAATATTCAAACTTCTACATTTGTTACAATTCATGTCTGGTAACTTCGGCATACATTTGACTGTTTAATAATAAAGCTTGAGAGTGCTACCATGGATGTATGGGAAACAATTTTACCATACCTACTTTATTGGCGCTCCTGTACGCACGTATAGCAAATTTACTAATTATTTTTTAGAGTGTAGAAGCAGGACCGGAGTTAAGCTTCTAGGCACCCTAAGCCCCTCAGTCTAAGCTCCTCTGCAGTTCCTGTTTTCAATCCTTCCTTAACAACTGGCGTCCTTTCCTCGTTTCCAGCACCACGTTATTTAAAATTACTCAGCTCTTTCCTCTCGCTGTGTATAATGATAGTAATAACACAATAATAATGCAGCTTAACTGTAACACAGTTATTTAAAAATAATTAGCAAGATTGACCATGAAGTAGATAAAACTTATAGAGACGGCATGAGTCAGTAATGCCAAAAGTAAAGCCGTTTAATATTTTTTACTCGTCGCCATATTGGCACTTTTAAAAATAATGATGGGAAATAGTTCACATGTTTTCCTCGATAAAAGTGCGCCTTGTGAAAGTTGCGCCCTAGGCCCAGCCTAGTGGTAAGTCCGGCCCTGTCTAGAGGCTAGGGAGAGGCATGATCGGTGTACTGTCTCGTCCTTACCACTTCCACACTTCAATGTCTCGAAGGCGCAAAATACGTTCTCCTAGATGGCCGTTCCAGTGTTTCAGGCGCATGTATGCAACCCGCATTAACACCATATGAATGAAGGCTATTATTATCTTCGCTACAGCAGTAAGGGTATTACACATATCATCACTTTCTTCGCTCTTTAGTCTTTCTTATTTTCGCTGCGTTCTACAAAATTTAGTACAACAAACGGTTACATTAAAAACCTAATACGAAAATAGTTTTGTAAAATTTGCAGTCTGCCATTTTTTATACTTGGCTTCGGCGAACGCAGCGAAAATAAGGACTGTCTCTGTCATAAAACACTAAGATAATGTTGATGTGTGTAATACTTGTATTGCCATAGCGAAGGTAATATTAACCTTTATTTATATGGAGATAATGCGGGTTGCATACATGCGCCTGAAACACTGGAACGGCCTCTATAAACAATTTGCGTGTTGATTGTGCGTCGCAATCTCGCGCGATGTTGCGACAGTTTCAGGCATATCCTATCCGACTCGCAAGCTCAAACTGTTCTCAGAGGCAGACAAGATGGCCGGAAGTAGATCGATAACTTTGCTCTTTGCTTTGAAAAAATGTTTCTTTAAAATATTATTGAATACTTTTTTTTCTTGTAACGGTTTTATTTTTTATGTACAGTGTAGTAATTACATTACGATGTTTTGTACAGAGATTTTAAGCACTTCTGGTGAAACATTTACATGAATTTCCGCCATTATTTCATCCTTATCGGGCTCAAAACACAGCGTGTTAACGAGACAAGCAAAATTCGTTCATGAATGCGCAAAGTTTGTGGAGAGTTGTTTACGTGAGAGCACGTACTCTTATCCATCTCTAATTTGCGAACAGTTTGCGGACATGATACAAGAATGTTCATGCACTAAGAAGTATTGACAGAGCACGCTAGTTATATGAAAGTGTATCCCGTGAGATTGTTACATGAAAGTGTATCTCATGTGTTTGTTTGCAGAACTGAAGATGGCGGGAGCCTTGCTGGTGGATGGAGTGCGGCTCTACCCGCTAGAGAACGCCAAGAAGCACCACACGGAAATGTTCGAAGTGGTTCACGCTGAGAAGCCGCAGGTTGTGCTGCGGCGTGGCCAGGAGTTTGACCTCATGATCATGTTCAGGGACCGTACCTATGACGTCATGCAGGACACCCTGCAGGTCATCTTCACATATGGTGGGCACTTATCCGCAATTAATACAAATAATCGGCCTAGTATTATAAATAATTTATTCAAAAATTCGTTGCTAAGATATTCTTATAGCATTACGCTCAAATTTACTTATTTTTAATTTTTCTTTTATTATTTGGTAACTTATCGTAACATGTGTTCTTCTGAAAAGTTATATCTCTAAATAATAAAAACAATATTTCTTAAGTACTATAATACTGTTAAAAATAAAAAAAAGCAATCCTCGATTGTTGTCAGTGGGGTTTGTATTTTCTGTTTACTCAAGTATAAGTAAGTGAAAAATCACTTTTAGTTAGTGAATTCGGAGGTGAAATTTTTATATTTAATACAGTGTGAAAGACACTCTCAGTGTAGAACAATGAGTTAGTGGCGAAATATGTTTGTACCATTTGGTGTTATTGGCTAAGGTGAGAAGCCTTAACTTCACCTCATGTTCAGTGATTGGATATTTTAATTGTAACTTGTCTTGAGTGAGAGTAAGAGATTTTGGTCAGCACTTAACATCGAGGTCTTTAGCTTTGCTGAGGGAAAACAGGAGGTGAGTGTGGAGCAACGCCGTAATGAGGGGGCGGGGAAAACGGGAGATACCCGAGTAAACCCTCCGACCAACGGCATCGTCCAGCACGATTCTCACGAGCGAAAATCCGGGGTCCGACCCCGCCAGGAATCGAGCTCGGATCACCTTGGTGGGAGGCGAATGGTCTGACCATTCGGCCACCGCGGCCCCTGCTTGCCTGGAGGTTCTACTGACGAATCACTAACACATCATGATACAATAACCTTATTCTGACTGGTGAAGCCAAATGAAAGACGTGTCTGAACAAATACACGCTGCTATGTTGCAAACCTGCCGATGTGCTCGTAAGGCAACGAATCAAAATTGTGCGAAAAACTTTTCGCGACAAATTCGTGGTTCTAGCAATCTGTTATTTTTCGCTGACTAAGATTGTAGCCTTTCCGAAAGTATCTGAGTGAGTGCGTAACAGATTTTGGGCAGCGCTTTACAACGAGGCCTTTTGCGCAGGTGAAATATGGCATGAGGTGAGTATGGAGCAGCGCCGGAATGAAAGGGCACGGAAAACAAGAGGTTTACGAGAAAACCCACTGACCAATCGCCAGTCACGATTCCCACATGCAAAAATCCTGGGACCTATCCCGTCGGGAATCGAACCCGGATCGCATTGGTGGGAGGCAACCCTGGCTCCTAAAATAAACTCATTTACCATTCATTAATTACCAGTAGTGGTTACTCGTTTAAATTGTTTGAACTGCTCCGTCGTTGGGAATCAGTGAGCATTTATTAGTAAAGAGAGAACATTGACGGATTCCCGCTTGGAGTGTAAGTTAATACACTGGAGTGACAGTGTTTGCTATGCTCGTTCAGAAACAGTTGCATACGTAATTATTTCGTCAACGCATGACTCTTTTGAAAGTGCAGCACTGTACTAAAGTGCAAGTCCTTGTGTACATGGATTAATGGTGCTGATGTTACAGGACCAAAGCCGGACCCGCGGAATGGAACGGGCATCATCACAGTGACTGGGAGTACCACATACCACAGACAGGACTGGGGTGTGAGACTTGTTACCAAGGATGCCAAGTCCGTCAAGCTAGAGGTTGGTTCATAATACTGAAGCTGATTCTCAGCATAGTATTAGTTCAGTATGTGTACTGCTGTGCCTTACTCCGGTTAGACTGCACAAGATAAGAAATGTGTACTGTTACATGTTTCGAGATTCTTGGTTATCTTCTAGCAGGTGTATGCTGCAGATTCCAGCAGTCAATCCTATGGCATGCTTACAGATTTCAGCCGGGCGAGTACTTAAAGTACAACAGTATAGTGATGGCAAACTATCCATACACCGTGATAAAGCACTTTGCGGGCTTCAAAAATTAGGAAGGATCAGTTCACCGAGTTCACTGTATTATGAACAGAGAGCAGGCCTGTGTAGTTTCGGTAATTATTGACGAGTGTAACAAGCATGAGATCACAATGAACTTTTTTAACATATTTGTATTACTGAAGTTCGAAGTCTTAGTAATACGTAGGTTTAACCTGCTAAGAGGTTGATTAAACTACAAATACATTTTGTACTAAAATGTATTTCCAAGTAAGGGGAGAAAATAACTCGTACGTGTAAGGATGATTACCGAATTTTGAAATAAGGTTACAAAATTAATAAATGTACGTACTGTATATATGTCCGAACAGTTATACGCTATTCTGATGCAACATGCAGAGCTTTTGCCAATAGAATATCTAATCAGAGAATTGCTTAACGTGCGTGAGTGATGTCTCTGCTTAGGAATACACGTGCGTATAAATTGTTCGTTCTACAGTAAATTTAAAATATATTTTACGGCTGATAGTTAAAATAATTGTCTAGTTCTGTAATTTTTAAGGATTTAAATTAGTGTGCATAATTTTATAAAATTTATAGTCATAAAACTATAAACCGTTATTTTCAGTGTGATGCCATTTAATAACAGGGTTACAACTAACAGTCTAATAAAGGCGAACTATCAGCTAGAAGTTTTCACGCCAATTCAGAAAAAGGTTCCAAGAGGCTGCACTCTAGAATTTTATTTCTGTGCTTTTACAAGGTATATCACTATAAACTCAGTTGCTAAAGACGTTCCTTATAAATATACAAAAAATTTTCTGATAAAAAAATATTTATTTTACAAGAACAATATTTGTTGACTTAGAAAAAAATTTATTTGGTATCTGTGTTTTCAAGGATATCCCATACAAAAGGACAAAAAAAAATTAACAGTGCACGGATTGCCGTGAAATTGGGCTTTGTCGCCCTAAGCGCTGCGTATGTATAAGACTTGGAAGGGCATAACACATCTTACAAAGCGGGTATCTTAAGCGGCGATCAAATTTTTTCATAATTATTTTTGGTTTTCTTTTTCAGTCAAATACTCCTATGTATCTACCCGCCACACTTCAACATAAACATACTGTACCATTGTAAGTAATAAACGTAGGGTAAAAAATTTTACCCTACTAAACAGTGAACGTCAAAGTTTAGCATCGAACATCGAATATAGGTATTATGGTCTTTGAAAGTATTTAAACTACCGTAAACAGCATATCTGTCAGTTGCATGAAAATCTTTCCTGTCAAGTTATGTCTCACACAGTAAGTTGGCTTGCCAAAAAATTAAAAAATATTAACGTATTTGCATTAATACTAATAATTACATAGAACCTAACTCATTATGTCATCATTGACAGTGGGTGGGAAAACTACAACAAAACGTAGTATCTGAGGTTCAGCATACTAACCACTATTCCACGGACGGTTTTGAATACTGTCATTCTGCAGAAGTATATTGCTCTTGTGCGTACTTTACATGGCTTCTCGTTCCGTCTCGAACTTTGCGCTGAACTTTTGTAAACGGATCTGCGTATATGATATAATTTTCCCTTGCGTATTTGGGAAATTTTCTTCACGTGTTGAGAAATTTTGTAGTGCAATGAGGTTTTTTGCATGCTTGGTAACGGAAATGTAAATACGCTTAGCGATGTTACCTACCTGAAATATATAGCTATGCATTGGTCCCATTCCATTTGGTGTTGAGATAGATTACTGACCAGCAATAGGCCAAATGAAACACCAACAGAAGATGATCTCAAATGGAACGCTTGTCAACAATGTATACCAGTAGAAATAAAGGAGTCTCCACTTAAACTTGATAAAACGATTTATTTTTTAATAAAAATATACTTAATTAAAATAGCAAGAATTTTAAAGCTCATAATATGCTTTCCTTTACAAATCACTCTTTTTAAACAAAAAAAACATTAAGTACGAAAAATTAATCCTACAGTAGAGCAAACAATATTTTAACCATTCACAGTTACTTTTACTACACTATCTAGATCTTCTCGACATAACACCAACATTAAAATTTAATGGTTAGATTTGCCATGTATTTCCGCCATATTTATGTCGCTTGCTCTTGCACCTCCTACACGCCAGTAGAGCCAGCAAGAAGTGACGCAATATTTAGCCACAAACCCAGATTCCGTTTTATCGCTAGTACGTTACTGGCCAGCTGTCTCAGCATCAAAAGGATCGCTCGTCTGTAATCTCAGCTGATTTCAACAGAAAATGTAACTCGACCATTGTATAGTGAGTTCGTAAAATACACGTAAACATTGGGTTTATCACTAAAACAGCTAAGTTTACCGAGACAAGTGCCAGGTAGATAAAAATTGGTCTCGAAGGAAACTAACAATTATTATTGTTTCACGTGTGCTCACCATGTCGTGTAAAGGCCACGGTCGTAGAAGAACAGGTCTGGACACTCGCCTGGATATTTGACCCCCTTGTTGTTTGGCAGTAGTTCACTAAGTTACGGATAATATTGTGTTTTATTGGCGCTTCAGTTAGGGCGGTCGGACTCAAACTCCGTCCACTTCCTTTCACAAAGATAAACAATTTATCAAAACGTAATTTTTTCAATTTATGAAATACTTCCTTCGCTCACAAATTTAAGAAAAGGCTCCATCAATCTTTATTTACTTTATAAATTTAACAATGGGAAAAAGTGAGCGGAGTTACAGTCCGACCGCCCGGAAAACAGCGCCAAAAAGTACGGCATTCTCGGTAACTTGACGAACTACAGCCAAACAACAAGGGGGTCAAGTAAAATACATTGGTAGATAGGCGAGTGTCCAGACCTGTTCTTCTACGACCGTGGTAAAGGCTATCGACAACCATATCCCGACATTCAACTGTCTAATTGTGCCTGACAATTATGCACAAAGTACGAGTTAGTGTGCATGATTCCAAGCGACATTTTGTAATGCTTGAAAGTCAGTATAAGAATTCACAAATAAACTCAACATTTTTGGACAAGAAAACTTTGGATAGGATATTTCGTAAGCCATACTATTTTTTACGTCTTCTTACTAATTATTATTATTTATTTAAGCCTGAATATGAACCAAGAAGACTTTTTTTTAACAGATTTACTAAATTAGTTAGTACACTTCAACGCTGCAAAAATTTTAGAGACAGAAGTGTGTACAAGTAAGGATGCACAAAGTGTTTGATTTAAATTATTACAGAAGATAAAGTAAAAAATTTCCTAGCCATGTTTGCCAAACTCGTTCAAGATACTGCATTCATTTAATAGCAGAGAGTAACATCTGACTATCAGCAGTGTTGCTATCATAACTATGCTGCTTCCGGTTACAGCGGAAATCACACTACCACAGATTTCCCTCTTCTTCGAACAATAAAAGCTTTCACGACGCCCAACAGCGTACAAGTTCTCAAACCACAGACTATATTAGGTAAAGTTGATCTTTGGCGGCCTAGGGAAGAACATTGCCACAAATAACTTGAAGTCGAATGTTTAAAAGATTTAAACTGAAAAATAAACTTAAAATATTTTCATTTGCTCGATTGACTTACGTTTCAACTAGGAAATTGTTGTCTATGTGAGCGGCAGATCGTTTTGATTTATGAGTAAATGGTGGTATTTTGCGTCATGTTTTTATTTTTCTGAGAACAACCAAATGCTATGCGGGTATACCACTTTTATCTACATACCAAAATATTTACCCGTTCCATTGTTTTCGTACAATGACCTGTAAAAGTTCCGCTTTGACTATTTTGGTCACTTATCCAAAGTTAAAAATTATTCGAACGATATGAATGAAGAGTGAAAGTAAACGTATTAAGCTACACAATGACACCTTAATCATTTCACAAAAAAAATTGCTTGGATTAAATATTTTTTTGTGTACAAAAATTTTACCATATCTTTGTGTAACAGAAGGTTCTTGTAAAATAAAAACGTCACTCTGTATCTTAATATATTTACTTTCACTCTAAATTATTTCATTCTTATATTTTCAATTGTTTTTACTTTGGGTAAATAGAGAAAATAGTAAAATCGCAACCTTGTACGCACTTGTACAAAAACTATGGAATTGAAAAATATTAATTTTGTGGAAAATTACTATTAATGTAATAAGAAAGAGTTGACCAATGTTCAGTACAATTATAAAATTACCAATATTTCGCTGCAGAGAGCTGATAAGAGGCACATTTAAATATAGGGACATTTTTTTTTCTTACGGTGTACCACCCAAATAGACAACATGCATGGTTCACTGATAAAACATAACACCAAAGTAATTTTATACAAAAACAACATGCTCCAAGGAGTGGATTATTACCACCGATCATATGCTTTCAACACGTGACAGTAGTGTTGCGGTGACCGTGGTGCATCGCTTGAGAATAAACGCCTTGCCTCTTGTACGCTCCTGGCTACACAGTGCACCAATCAAATGTTCCACTTAGGCTACCACTCAGCCATGTGTAATATTATTGCTAGAGATGGGGGTTGGAGATGATTGTATGACGGGAAAACTTGGCTGTTTGCAGGGCTTCAACGTACGTTCAGCTTGTGAATAGATTACTGGCTTTCGCTTGTGCGTAGAGCTGTTGCCCCACTTGACTATGGCAATAAGAATCCCGCTTTTGTAATATTTGATGCCTGTTATTGGTCTGCAGACAGCTACGTTGTGTCAGACGTATATCACCCAATCATATGTGTTGCAGTAATTAACTACAGCGTTCTCAAGGATATGTTGGCACAAAAGATTATCGTGATCATCTCTTGTTATTGCCTATCACTAGGCGGATTCAGTGACCTACGTGCTAGAATCTATTGTCCTATGCACACTCAAGCCCCGTCCATTCGTTCATTGTGTGTTGTTGCAGTGAGTAGCAGCTGGTAGAAAAATGGTCGAGGCTTGAGTATGTATAGGATAGTGCATTCTAACATGTAGGTCATTGAATCTGCGAAATTTTCCGGCTCCTAACTATCACTACACACTTTGGAACACTCCACGCCATGCCCTGGTCCACATCTACTGATTTCATTAAAGGGAATTGCGTGAATTTTGATGACTTCACAAGTTAAAGAACTCAGTAGCACTTAACTTCGCTCACGGAATCGTTAATTTACTTGATACATTTATCAAATATGTATTTTAACTCTGCCTTTATAACCTTATTCATAACATAGTATTTTCCTGGCTGTAAATTTTTTTTCAACACTTCTATTTCCTTTTTTTTTTTTTTTATGATGAATCACTTCCATAGTTTGAGCTACTAATTTTCTTACCTGCTTCGCGGTCTTGACACAGACGATAATGTTATTACAATTATGTGATAAATATAATTGATACTGGTGGGTTGTTAAGAATAGGGTGGTATTAATTTGTAATGCAACATTCGTCAGTGTCAATAAACAAAGGCTTACTTACGGCACCGTGTAATTACAAATGTATTTTTACACGTGGAATTAACAAAATATTCTTTGCGACTTCGCGCTATTGTGAATTCGGTATAAACAATTAGTTCCGTTTCTAATGACGCTACTGTGTACGAGAATTACGAACACTAATTACAGAGTTCTTCTCGGATAAGTTTGGTCCCATTCTGGCACTAGAAATATTCAACTATTTATACTTTTTTTTAACGCGCTCACTTATTTAGATGTTTTAATTGTAGGCGCTTAGGCTACATGTGTTCGTAAGTAAAATTATTATTTATTTTCATAGATAATATTATTTATAGAGATATCTTGTGTCAACGTTATCTCCTCCCCAAAACATTGGTTCCAATAAATGTATGTAATAGCATGACAAAGTTATAATTTGAAGAAGGTGGCATATGAGTAAAGAATATTAAGTATTAAAATTAAATTATTTACACTGAAATTAAATGGCATTGGCTACTTCAAAAAAATAATAAAACACAGATTGACAGTTAAATGAAAAAAATTGCAAACTTAAACATTTTTGAAACAAAATATTTCGTTTTGTGTTTTCATAATTTTCTACAAGTAGCTCATCATATACATATTGTTAAACTGTGAAATATTGAATTTTATTAAATCTGTTGTTATAACATTTCTGCGATTCCATAGAAAAAAATATTTACTTTTATATGTCCTAAACTTTGAAGTATATGAATAAACTATTTCACTTGTGGGAAATTTTGTTACAAATTATGTTTACAAAATCCACATTAGTATGCTTAAGGCCACGATCTTTAATTAATTTCAAACAATTGCATATAACTCGAATATTTTTTGACCAAATGCTTTGAAAATTTGAGACTGTGTACAGTCATACGATACACAATTTTCACAGAGCGCTTTTATACTAACGTAACATTTGTTAGCAAAAAAATAATTTTGCTTCATTCTGATTTATTTTCACAACAAAATATATGATATTTCAGGAGCAAAAATCTAAAAATCCGTTCGTTGTATTGCAACAGAAAAATTCATTTACAAACAATGGTACATAAGTGTTAAACTACAAGAATGAATTTTTGATATAGGTTTCAATTTGCTTTATAAAAAATGTTTTTGAAACCACTGTAAAACTAAAGAGCGAGGCCTTAAAGTACAGTGACCGGAGACTTTTTTGCCCAACATCGCTGGATAAAACTTATCATAATCTGTTACCACGCGTGTAGTAAAGCTATAGGTGTTAGTACGCTGACATTTTGCAGAGTGAGTGCATAATTTGTGTTGTGTTTCTTCACGATATACTATCAGCTCAAAAAAACATTTCCTGAAAGGCTGCTTAATGAATCGGAAATTGTAGGCGTAGATGTTCTTTTTTACAATGAATATCTAAAAGAAAACTAAAATTGTATTAATGTATGTATTTGTTGCTTTTAATGTCGTCAATTTCAATGCCAAGTATGAGTACTTTATAGGTATTATATGCCAAAGCAATCTTCCGTTGTATTATAACAAAACTTTATCATGCATATCTCACTTCACAGGTGCGTAGCCCTCCAGAAGCAGCAGTTGGAGAGTGGAGACTCCGTATTGAGACCAAGCCAAAGACCAACCCTCGAGCCAAAGCCAATGTGTACACCTACCCTGACAACATCTATCTGCTCTTCAATCCCTGGGACAAGCGTGAGTACCTACATTCAGTACTTGCGAAAAGATTTCGCCAATAACCAAATACTTCTCAAGTACCGTAAAACGGAGTGAGATTGTGCCAAGTGGGGTGAGATTGTGCCAACCTAACTGTATTATGTTTGTTTAGATATATTTAAAAATAGGTAAGTACATAGGCTTAGTCCTGAAGAATAAATCAAGTTTGAAAAAAGAATACAAGAATAAAAAACTATATGCTATTATTTTATGTAGAATTACGTTGGCACCATCTCACCCCAACGTGGCACAATCTCACCCCGTTTTACGGTATGCATTTACAAAGACTGTATCAAACTTTCCTTGACTCTCTGGGACAAATGTGAATAACATGAAATACTTGTTCGATGAATATTTCGACAATGAAGAAATAGCCCTCACACGTGCACATATTCCGATAATACCGTCTTGGTCTTCAACACTCGTACAAGCATTATAGTCTTGACTCAGTGTTTCCTCAATTGAGATTTCGACAGTGAACGAAGGCACCCATACTCACACCTATCATGATAATACCAACCTGATCTTCTGTACTTTGCACAAGCATGAATTTCTTGGTTCAGGGCTTGATCAATTATGATTTCGGCAATGAACAAATAACCGTCAAGTATAAACCGGATTTGCCCTTGCCTACGTGAAATTCTATCCTAGGACGAGAAGGACTATTTAATTTTAGTATTTACTAAATTAAGGTTTTTGCAATAAACCAATTAGCATTCCAGTGTATTTATACCCTGACCCTACCTTATCTTCAAACCCTGGAACAACCGAAAGTATTTTGATTCAATTCTTCCTCAATGAAATTTTCGGCAATGGCTATGAACAAATAGCTCTCTCTTGCGTATATATCCGTACTTTCTACATGATCATCAATACCTGGGACAAGTCTGAGCTTGAATCAGTGTTTGCTCAACGAAGATTTCGGCAATAAACAAACACCCGTCATACAAAATATGTTAACCTGTACTTCATGTACCTTCTCTTCAATCAGGAGGACTTTGCAAATTACTTTACTCATGAGTTAGTAAAGGAACATATTAGTGAGTGCTTTTAGGTAAATTGATGTTGACTTTAGGCCATATTACACAAATACAATTATATTGTCACCTCTTGGACTTTCGTAAAATAATATTTCAAAGAATCACAGCTCGCATATTTAGTGCTGGGCTCAAGGAGGGGGCCTGAGGAGTTATTACATACTAAACCTGCTGGACTACATCAACGCGTATGTTTACTAACTCTAGAAGTAAATTAGGTAGTTATAATTTAGAAAGTTCGCTAACGCTGTCATATAACAGTTTATCTTTCTTTAACAGAATAATTATCTAAGTTTAGAGAGAATCTCAGTAAGTGTGGAATGTATGTTCACAGGTGACCTGGTGTACATGGAGGACAAGCGACTGTTGGACGAATACGTACTCAACGACCTGGGCAAGATATGGGTGGGTCCCTACGGCACTTGTCGCGGCAGAGAGTGGGTCTTTGGCCAGTTTGACGACTGTGTGCTTCCTGCTACCATGATGATGTTGGAACGCGCCATGGGCAACTCTCCTATCAGTCGATCTGACCCCGTCAGAGTCACCAGAGCACTGTCGCGAATTGTGAGTGGCAGCAGGAATACATCAAAAACATGTCTTACGCCCGGCACACGCTATCCTTGATTCTCTACTCACTTACTTAATTCCGTTCATAAATTTTTAATGCGATTTTATATCAGCATTATGTAGCAATACGTGTGTGTTGTGTACACACTATCTTTGTTTACTGCCGAGTTTCGATGCATAAAGAAGAAATATATATTTGTGATGGTAGTTATATTTGAAAAGGTGTAATTGTAAAATTTCCGAAAACTATTTCACAATTAAAGACAGACGTATAATTGTCGAATAAGTCAAACAATATTGTATTACTTAAGCTTTGAAAATTCGTTATTTCCTATTTAATTTTCTTACGCATAGTTATTTTATAATATGTGTTGTTTCACAGCGACTCACTTCAGTTTGTCATAGACGCCATATATCATATGAAATATATAACTGTGTTATTGCTTTTTCGGGCATCACGCAAACCAAAATGGTTGCGTAATTCATTCAAGATGCCGACGTTGAAAAAAAATTTCTTGCGCAAGATCTTTTGAAGAAAGAAAACAGATCATATTTCATTTTCGCAGCACGATGATACAAATTGCATAGAACTAGTTAGCCTGCCGATCATTTAACGCTGCCCATGTGACCCAGGCATACGTGTATGTCGAACATCACAATTTGCTGTGTGTCAAAAGGAATTTAACTATAGTAAACAATGCTGTCAATAATCACTGTTCTTCTTTCCTTGAAAACTGTTATTCAGAACAATGCAATGTTCCCTCAATAAATACCATTATTTATTTTGCGGTATTATCTTTACAAATTTGAAAGAAACCTCATTCCCCTTCTTATGATTGATATTATGGCAATTTTTTATATGTTAGTGCTATTAATTTTTTTATGAAGGAAATAGAAGCATATTATAAAGTTCACGTTTGTAAAGTAGTTTCAATCGAATATTCCTTTTAATCATGCAATTAAATTAACGTACAAGATTTCAAACAATATCCATGTTTCATATTTCTAAATCTTCATTACAGATTATCATTCTGTTTCGTGTGTAAAAATGTCTTCAGCATCTTTCGTGTCTGTACTAATTTGATGTCTGAAGTTTTCTTAGATTTCTTAGCTTTACACTTTATTATTTCTGTTAAACATTAAAATTTGAGTTTATTTATTTTTTCTGTGATATAATCAAATTGAAATTGATTTAGAAGGTTTAGCACTTGTTACTTACGAATGTACTAACTACAGACATTTCGGTTTTTTTTCCATTGTTGTTTTTCTTGGTTCCGTTTTGGATTACTGAGGCGACGTAGCACCACAAAGGCGTATGTCCAATATATTCCACGAAATCAATTAACGCAATTGCAGGAATATTTCAATTACATTGAGAAGGAGTTAATGAAGCATTAAGTAAGTTGACACTGTACGTGCTCGCAGGTGAACTCTAACGACGAGGACACGGCGATTTCTGGAGTGCTGGAAGGCAACTGGAGTGGCGACTACGGGGATGGCACAGCTCCAGCCGCCTGGACAGGCTCAGTGGCTATCCTAGAGCAATATCTCACCACGGGTCAGGAGGTCAAATATGGCCAGTGCTGGGTCTTCGCTGGAGTACTCACCACAGGTCTCATACAATATTCATTACAAACACACTGTCAAATAATAGCTCTTACAAAAACATCTGTGATCACCACAGGTCTCTTACAATATTCATTACAAACACTCTGTCAAATAATAGCTCTTACAAAACATATATGCTCACCACAGGTCTCTTGTACACTTCCATACAAACCCACTGTCAAATAATTGCTCTTACAAGTACATGTGTGCACACCACAGGTCTCTCAAAATATTCCCAACAAACACTCCTTCAAATAATTGCTCTCACGACAACATGGCATGTGCTCATCATAGTTCTCTCACACTCTTCCTTCTTCACATGAATATTACGTCTCAAAGCTTGATAATTTATTTTCTACAAGTATCTGTAGTTAATAAATATGGTAAGTTGAGGGTACCCGGGGGCCATGGTAACAAACTCTGAAATGCAGAACAACTGAGTGTCTGTATGCATCTGCTTACCCCGGAGTATGACGTGAATTGTGTCCCTGCACGGTGAAGTGCTGGAATAGGAGATCCGCGAGAAAACTCGCCGTCCGGTACTATTCCCACACGAGAAACCAAGGGGTCTGACCTCGCCAGACATCGACTCAAAAAACCCCGGGGAGAGGCGTGTGCGCTAGCCACTACGGAAAACCGCTACCCCAAACCATGAATTTAATTTTTTTTTTTACTATCGACTAATAACTGATCACTAAATGTTTCACACCTTGAAATAGTTTTGATAGTTTCCTGAATGAATTCCTCAATTACAACTCAGATGTCTGAAATATTTCCTCATTCGTTAGGACAAAGCTGTGCATCGTGGAAGCTCTTGGCTTTCGATTTGCCAGTCCTGCAAACAACGGTCACACTTCAGGTTCTAATATGATTACGACATTTCTAGATACGTCTGCATGTAGGACGAACTGTATATAGGATACACAGAGGTATCAGTTCGAACCATTCCTGTGGAAGAGTGCGAAACACCGCTAACATGACCCTTATTTACGGATCATACGACATCTCTTTCCTCTACTTGTGAGGGCTACGGGTAAGGTAGGAAAATAATATTGCCTTAACATATAATACTTTATTCTACTTGTAGACAGGTTTTTTGGTAAGTATAGGTACAAACCAAAAGAGTGTGTCGAGGACGATGAAACGAGCAAATAATGCTAAAATCATAGGTCCAGAAAACCACGGATTTCCCATCACGATTTATGGATACGTGCAAGCATGGCACCTGTTCCCATAGTCAACAGCAACTGCAGTGTGGCTGTGTAGTGTCTACAAACTACAGGAACTCATTGTGGATGGTTGCCACTGTATTCGGAACACACCTGGAACTTTTGAACGTGCACGGGCATCGAAGCTGAAGCCTGCCTTCACATGAACGGCGCCCATTTCGAACACTTGTTGTAGTAGTGTCTTCGTCCACGTGTGCAGCATTTTGACGTTTTGATCCTTGGTAACACTGGTATTATAGCGTTTCTGTCGTAACATGTAACGTTTCATATAGGGAAAACCATTGGTTTCCGGAACTATGTACAGCATTAGTTGCTTGTTTCATCGTCCTCGACACACCCCGTTCGTTTGTGCTTATAATAACCAAAAACCCGATATAAGCTAAAGTTATGAACCTCTTGAACGGTCGGCTTTCAGTTTCTTCTACACACAAATATTGTTGCTTTAAACTTCTGAAATTTTTGTAAAATTGATTGCATAAATGTTGAGCAGACATACAACATAGTCACCTAAATTTGTAAGTTTCTGTGTATTTTTAAAATTCAATTTTGAAAATGTTAGTTAAGTGCCTGTGGAAAAAAAATGTTACAACAATTTTTTTAACGTTGGTCGAAATTAAACACTTAAAGTACGTTATGTATTCGAATAGTTGGACGAAAAGCACAAGTTTACTATTAATTCTGGGTGCAATAGGTCTGTATATGAATAATAAATATAACTATTTGCTTCCTGAATATTTATTTTAAAATATTCAAACACATGTTAACGGTCTAATTAACGCCGAATTTATATTGGTAATTACAGCCAGATAAGAAGTCGCGGTGGCCGAATGGTCATAACTTTTGCCTCCCACCAAGGCGATCCGGGTTCGGTTCCCATGCGGGGTCGGTCCCCGGGTTTTCGCTTGTGGGAATCATGCCGGACGATGTCGTTGGTCGGTGGGTTTTCTCGAGAATATTCCGTTTCAATCGCTTCTTCATTCGAACCCTGCTCCATACTCACCTCATGTCACCCTTCATCAGCGCTAAAGACCTCGAGGTTAAGCGTTGACCAAAATCTCTCAATAACTCACTTACAACCAGATAAATAACTGTATGTATTTTTAGGCTCCCTATTGAGAATTAAGACGTTAATACATCTCACTTGTAAAAAATTTACTATCGTAGATTACCGTGTTAAATTGTTCAAATTTATCTACATTGTTTTAAGTTCATCAGAGAGTCGTTACAGTTTTAGGAAGAAAGGCAATGTTTATTTCGAGTTTATTCCTGCATGAGTAAAAAGGGAATTTTTAAGGTTTCGTCGCATAATTTGTCAGTTCAATTCCTGATCACATCAGGGTGTTTACAAGAAATATTAAAAATACTAATCAGCATTGGTTTCATACATATACCTACCCTTTAATCGTTAATATTTCCAGCATAAATAGCCCACATATCGCAAAGACTCAGGTTATATGTAGAGCATGCAAGCAATTTTTTTAAAACTTACTTTTATTTCATGCGGCCGCAGATCACTTTCCTTGCATTAAACCATTTGGGTTCGATCCCGCTCGGCTGGGGGGGGGGGGTTAGTCCCAGATTTCTTGCATTTGAAAAACGTGGCGGACGTTGCCGTCGTGGGCCAGTGTGTTTTCTCGGGGTCTTCCCGATTCCAGGACTCTTGCAATCCGTCGCCGTTCCATCTGTAGGGACTCATTTCATGTCATCCCTCACTCATCCCTGGCCCTCCTGATTGGGGACTGGCGATGAGCTGCCTCACATTTCCGTAATTGAGGATTTTTCTGGAACGTGGGCACAAACACAAAAACAGTGTTTTGAGATACTGGGGTTTAAAAATGTTGTTATATATAGTATTTCGGCAACACTAATTAAGTTGGGTATTTAATACAAATAATCTGAACTTACACATATTGCAATGTAATTATTAAACGTAAGCCCACAAATAAATAATAAAAGAGACTATCTGTAAATCCATAGATGTTGGTGTGCACATATGATTCACTACAAATAAAATACTCTCCCAGACTTAATTGTAGTAAAAAATTGGGAGGGAACGTGCTACACAATATGGCGGATATATTTTAACAATTTCCCGGGAAAAAAACGGCACATAGTTAAATGTGCCTGTCTTCCGGAAAAATCCTCAATTGCAATCATGATGCAAGGAGGCCCATTGTGGCGGCCCGTGGTCATCGTGTTTTTATTGAGGTATATGTTTGTGACAGTTTGTCGCGCTCTGGGGATACCATCACGTGTGGTGTCCAACCTGGTGTCGGCCCACGACGCCAATGTCTCCCTCACTGTGGACCGATACTACGATGTGGACAATGAGGAGCTGCCGTTCAACCCCTTCTGGGAGGGTGACGACTCCATCTGGAACTACCACGTGTGGAACGAGGCGTGGATGGCCCGCCCAGACCTGCCTAGGGGCTACGGTGGCTGGCAGGCCATCGATGCTACACCACAGGAGACAAGTGAAGGTAAGTAAGACCCTTGACCCGTGTTTCAGTTTGGTCCTCTAGTACTCAGCTCACATATATTTGTTACTAAGCGTTAGAGGGCGTGGTACATAATTCAACGCTAAGAGCATTAATATATAACTGTAGGTTTCTAGAAGCCAATTTGCGAAAATTTAACAATAGCAAACCCAGACAATAGTTTTTGCCAAAGTTTTAAACCAAATTGTTTGCAATGGTATGAACTTCTGAGGCACAATCTCTGACGCCGGAACCTCGTGCATTTAACTGCGGCGCAAGAGATCACGCGTAACGAATTAGTAATTCTGGATAAATATTTACTCATAAAGTTGGCAAACACCATTATCTAAGATTACCATTGAGTATTTTATCCATATTGGCTTCGAAAAAAGCGTAGAAATCAATTGATGTTTTCAGTGTTTATTTATCTACCACGCACTCCTAAACTTTGCAGTGTTTTATGAAACTATTCAGCATCGTTGTAGACGTAACGACCCCGCCAACCACTCACTTCTTAAGCTTTGCAGTGTTTTTATGAAACTATTCCACATGTTTCAAGGGCCCAAGTGGCCAAGGGGTTAGACATCCCGCATCCCACCAAGGCGATCCGGATTCGATTCCCAGCGGGACCGGTTCCCAGATTTTCACATGTGGGAATCGTGCCGGACGATGCCGTTGGTCGACGGGTTTTCTCGGGAATCTCCCGTTTCTCTCGTCCGTTCATTCTGGCGTTGCTCCAAACTCACCTCATGTCACCCTTCACCAGTGCTAAAGACCTAGATGTTAAGCGCTGACCACAATCTCTCACTCACTTATATGTGCCCATTGCACCAAAGTACAAAAAGAAAGAATAATTCATACAAGGTCGAGAAGTCATTGCGAAGATTTACATGATTATTCCATTTTATAAAATTCTAAGATTAATAATGTCAAATTTTACATTATAACGTGAATTCTGTTAATTTTGCACTACTTTACAAGCATCACAGTTCAGTGTTTAACATGTATTAACGCAGCAAACAATTCAGAACTTTATGTACTTATTCTTAATTTGCTAAACTGATTGTGGTCTCAACATACGTTCAAAGTTCACAGCGATGCTTCAACTGTAGCGCAAGATAAATAGAATCCACGCTATAGTAGCAAATATCTCATTTTTCTTCTCAGATTTTCACGAAATCGAAAAATGTATTAATTCGATAATGGGCAGCCGCCTGGCTGGCGCTCGATCTACGTGCAGCGTGTTCGGAGTTACGTTTTTACTTAGAGACCCAGTAAACGTGCGTCGACAACACTTATCTACGAAGAGAAAACACAGCGACTAATTGTGAATGTGACTTTCAAGACACCGCGCACGTTGGAAACATTATTTTTAAGCCCTCAAAATGGGGAAAATTGGCTTCTTCACGCGGTTGTTTCTCAAGATATATATAATGAATTTGTTCGAAACTGAGATCTACAAGTACATTGGACTTTGATACAGTGACGCGTTCAATTAAAAGACAGGGTCATCGCTTAAAGTCACACAGTAAGATCGTTACGACGGGAGCACTGCGCGCGCGTTTACGACTTTGGCCGTAGAGGTGATATCACAATACATGTGCCGGCTGGCATCGCTCTTAGCGCCTCATGGATTTTCGCCTCTCACACACAAACACGCCCTTCACCAGGCGGTCGTTTTAGGACACACTGTCCGTTAAAAACACTTTCAAAGCCATCCCGCATAGCAAAAATAAAATGGCATATTCAGCCTGTCGTATTTAAAAATGTACCTAGGGGATGTATGGGAAACTCAGAATCGTGCATTGAACTTTGCTAAGGACTTTCCACCAGTAAAATTATGTGGCTTTTGCTTAAAGTCCTATAGTAAAAAAAGATCGACCGTAATCTTACACGCTAATTCAGTGCTTGGCTCGTTGAGGCGATGCAGCATTTCAGACACCCCTCAAAGTCGGCCTAGATGGTGCAAAAATCGCTCGAGGTAGGTGGTGACAAACGTAAATACTAAAATACAAAAAATAGTCACGCCTTTAGCTGGCGAACTTAAATCACAGCCATACAAGTACTGCTAATTCCATGCCGTGTCAAATGTTTCTATGCTACATTCCATTGTTAGTTAAGGAGCTCACCATAAAATTTGTAGCAGTGATTACATCAACCTAGAAACAATACAAATTATAAACTATAACGCGCTTAGTATTGGTTCAGTTATTTTGTTTGACAATGGTTATATTAATGTCAGCAACAATACATGGCAACATCCAAATCGAAGTTAAAGGCATGCGTGTTTCATGTGATTTGTACTGGAAAGTTCACACATCACTATGGAAATTTACCGTAGGTTGACGAGTTATAAATATTTTACACTTCTCTCATAAGTTTGCCAATGTCACTACACGTTTTGAAATGTTCGGCTTTGCATTCGAGGAGACACGGTTTTCATTCTCAATCCGATAAATTTATTTATGATATTTTTCCGTCCCCCCCCCCCCCCCAAAAAAAAATCACTGATGGGACTGTTCTTTATACCAGGCCATAGCTTATTCCTTCCGTGTTTCTGATTTACTTAACCTCGTGTTGCTTCACTAGCGACAGAGTTATGAGCACTTCCTACATTATCTGGCCACTGCCAGACTCTGTGGCGCAATTAACATAATTTTGTTTCAGTCAAAAATTGATTTGCACAAGAAACTAAATTGTTGTTACCGTAAAATAGATTTCATGTTGTGATAGCACAGGGAGATTTCATTCCACACAAAATGCTTATTTTGTGACAATTTACTGAAAAATCAAAACGTGTATGTGAATAATATAGCTGTATTGTTTTGAGTAGTCAAATACATGTATTTCATTTCTTATTCAACCAATCTAAATATAAAACTTTTTAACTGCACAAAGTCAACCATGCTGTCAGAATGTAACAACGGTTCACGATACTGATTTCAGGATAACGAAGCAAAATTATATCTGTTGCCGTAAATTAAGAATTGTATTTAATCCTGACAGTGATATACAATATGAAAATGTTTCACCCATTTTCACTTACCTTGAGATTTTCTTTGCTAGCTGTAAGACAGTTTCATTCAAACAATGACGGGTGACGGATAACACATATTGTGGTTACATTTATGAATCCAACGACCAAGTGCCTTTGAACCCAGACTGTAAATTTAGTTGCTTGTCACATAAAATTCCATTGGCATTGCAAATATAAAACTACATCATCGTTTTGCTGTTACAGATCTTTGTTTTTTAACATATATTTCGCAGAGATGCAAACTCATAAGCCTATATTATGTTGAAGGATTCTACCAATGTGGTCCAACATCAGTGGAGGCCATAAAATGCGGTGCAGTTGGTTTCAACTACGATGTTCCCTTCATGTTGGCTTCCGTGAACGCTGACCTCATTCGCTGGAAGGTGGACCCGACCTCAGACAAACAGTTCACGAAGATTTACACCAATAAGTACCAGTGAGTAGCACTAACTACAATACGTTCACTACTTGTATCACTTTGAGCGAGATATAGAATATATTCTACTGAGATACACGTAACTACAAACCCATTTTTAAATTTGCCACTATTGTTTCTCACAAGTTGTATTTCACTCTCTATGTCTGATGTGAACTTATTGGATCATATGTCTCCTTAAGACTACGTGCTTTAATGCCATGCGTGTGAGTTAAAACCCCAAAACTGTTAAAATCAACTAAAATACATTTTAGAATATTTTTTATTAACCTGACATTGCGTTACACAGGTAGTGTTGAAAACTTCTATACAAGGAAAAAATGATGTACTTTACTAAGAAGTCACTACTACATTATGTTGATTTTTGTGTGTGATCACGTAAATGTCTCTGTGTTATACGTAACGAATATCAAATTAAGTATTATATGCAGTTAGCATTGAAAATACTGTAAATACTGATTCAATAACTTGTCAGACAGATAACATATTTCATCTCTCCCTTTATAGTAGAGAAAATAATTACCACACATCAGCCAATGTGAACATAATACATTTAGTTATCAGGAAACGGACAGAACTCCTCCATCCCCAACTCAAAATTGTTAACACCGCCAAAAACTGAATTTTCGTAAATTATTTTCTTACGTTATTACTCCTAATTTATTTGCAGACATAAATATTTGCTTTGCTGCTTGGTTTTTTTTTTTTTTTTTTTTTTTTAAGGATTAATGCTAACCAAAAATCTTGCTATTAAACAGTATCTGAAACTATTTTATTTGCCGAAGGTCTAGGTAACGAACACATATAAGATCGCCTTAAAGATGTCGTTATGCGGTAAAACATTAAACATGTCAACAGTGTTTCAAATGTACACATTTCTACACCTTGTTCCTCCCACCAAGGCGATACGGGGTCAATTCCCAGCGAGGTCGTTCCCCGGATTTTCGCATGTGGGAATCGTGCTGGACGATGGCGCTGGTAGAGGTATTTTCTCGGGATCTCCGATTTTCCCCACCCTCTCATTCCGGTGTTGCTCCATTCTCACCTCATGTCACCCCTCATCATTGTTTTTAAGTCCTTGATGTTGAGCGCTAACCAAAATATCTCACTCACTCACTCTTCACTTTATTAGTAGGTTACCGTGAAACCTAGATGTAGAAACATTTTTAAACTGACAACTAATTAATAGACGACGTGTAAAGAGGCAGAGCTTCAGTCAGGTGTGATACAATTCCTATCTCCATGGATACCGCAGCCGATCATAACCTTCATTTAGCTGTTTGGCGTCAAATGTCCCGGACGAGATGTACGTCAAGAATATTGATTATTTGTTTGGAATTTGCCGTTTTTTTTTTTTTTCAGGTAATTATTAATCTTATGTATTTGCGTATCTTAACCATGGAATTGAAACAAATATTTTTTACCCTTGCGTACAAATATATGAATGCGCAACATTTTTGCTTTCTGCAATTACCAACTAATAAATCAGCATGTTTGTAAACAAGCTTTGTTTTCCACAGTACTTTTTCCCTGCGGTGACGTCAGGGGGCGTGTACTTCAAGCCGTCCATTTCTTCCCGTTTTAGTCAGGTCTTTGCGATATTTAGTGACAGGAAAATATCGCGAATTCAATTACCTGCATGCTAGAATCCATTCTCGTATACATACTCAACCCCTGTCTGTTCGTGCATCGTCTGCTGTCCCACTGAGTAACAGCTGGTTGACTAATGGTTAGAGCTTCAGTATGCATAGAATAGTTGAATCTAACATGCAGGTCACTGAATTCGGGAAATTTTCCTGTCCCTAGCAATATTACATTAAGTTTAGGTACGGCATTTGATTAGGCTATAGGATTCCGACACAACTGAGTTGCTGACATTCGTACAGATCTTTGATAAATTTTTGTTACGTGTGATCTTTTTCGTACTAGTTAAGAAGTTAACAGTCAATCTAGCCGTGCTACTTTGTTAAACACTTTACTCCGCGTGAATATACAAGTTACTTGGCGTTAGCATAAATAGTCAAGTTATGAAACTTGTCGCTTTAAGTCGGTCTTAAACGGATTAATTAGTATATGACGAAACACTGAGCTACCAAAATACCCTAATTTTATTAGACAATGTTTATGGGAGACTAACTACCCTACGAGCTTATAACTTGAAAGATTCGCAGAAAGTCTGTTACTATTGCAATTGATTAAGTGTCGCCATTATTTTATTTTGATCTTCCTTGTAGAACGTGCGCTCGATTGAGGTTATGTTCAGTGTTTTGCAGTCATTGAGGCATTAGTCTACGGAGTGGCATCTGCCGTACATTTCAATGGTAATCGTGTGTAGCCGATTATTTTCGAACATTTTCGAACTGCGCATGCGCAGGACGTTATTTTTCATGAGTCGCCATATTTTGGGTGGCAAAACAATTGTAGGAAGCAATGTAATTATGTATTTCTTTTACAAAAAATCACCCAAATTCTCTATTTGAATCGTACACAACAGTTCACAATTGCTTCAGAAATATATATAAAAAAAAAACGAATTAGCTCTCGCTGTGTGTATGTACTTTATAAACTTGATGAATTTAAATAAAAGTTTCTTACCTGTACAAAGATAATCCTCTGCAACGATCGAATCTGTTTGTAAGACCAAGAGCTGCACAAACTTTCACCATAATGTGTAGTTAACAAAAAACTGAAACATTTTCATTCAGCTCAATGCTATGTTTTTGCTATGTTTTTGCCACCACTAGTTCTATCCTAGTCTTAAAACGTCGTCTGTTGGCTGGCTTGAAATTTGCTCAAAGGCTTCCACTCCATAGACTAATACCTCCATGTTTTCAGTGTTGAAAAAAAAAACGTGCAATGTTGGAATACTAGCAGTAGGTATGGTAACGTAAATATACATTCAAAATATTTAGGAAAGAGAGTTGACATACTAAAATAGACATAGGAGGTGTGTTTGGACATATAAAACTAGATTCATTGAAGTATTGTATATTAAAGTTTACTATTTAGAATATTTATGTCAATATTATTAACTGCAGTTATATTATTTAAGAGAACATTCTCATAATTTTACGAAATTGGAAATGCAGTGCGGCTTATACAAAATGTTTCTAGATAAAAAAATTAAATTGCATTTGATTAAATGTTAAGAAAATTAATTAAAACTTATAAACGTGTTAATAACATTTCTTTGTAGCCCATAAAAATTATATATATATATATATATATATATATATATATATATATATATATATATATATATATATATTGTTACAAGTTTGAAGAGCACAAACTTTATATGTGGGCAATTCCCATGAGTTATTTGGGATAGAGGTCTTATAATTACAAATAAAAGAGTTAAATTAAGTACTGGATTTAATAGCTCTCAAAGCTACGAAATACACAAAACAGTAATCAACTAGAACTCTCACAACACAATTAGTTATGCACACAATTACTCCTGTGTCACAGACACGTTAATTAACTTTGATAATTAAAGCACAAGAAAAGTCTACCATCAAATAATTAAACACTATAAATCACAATAAAATTCAGTCATATATCCAATCAACAGTATTTCAATAATGACAATGTACAACCTTATCAGTCCGAAGTGGTGATGGCTCACCATGTGCTGCGCAGCACCCCGAGTGCACCGCTGTCTTCACTCTTGAGGTCTTCTGTTCGACCCCTCGTCGCGCACCTCCTCTTCGCCTGTCAGCCCGCCGCAGCAGTCCTCTTGTATCGCCAAACACTGCTCCGCAGGTAGCCGCCTGCCGCCTCACAGTAGACTTTGACGTCACCAAGATGTCTTCACCAGTCTCTCTCCACAGGCGTAGCACCTTCCTCTAGCACTTCCAATAGCGAACTCTCCCCAAATCTCACGATTCGG